>JAANDH010000030.1:886442-1045390 GCA_011799765.1 Nymphaea thermarum
ATTGGAAAGTTGGTGGATCTTAGTTGAAAGTAAGGTCGACGGTGGGTGAACTACAAAAATTTCTTAAACCATACTCAGCTCCGTATATATAATTTGATTTTATGGTTATCCAGGAGAATATTAGTTAGGCATCTTTCCTCGTTACCAAACCCTACTAGGTTTTCATAAAAATCGGATGGGAAATAAACGAGACCCGTTGAAACTCCCAGATTTGGAGTGCATTGCCAGTGCTTCATAGTCTCCAAATCAAATCCAAATGGATCCTTGGACTGATTTGTATGGGGATCCTCATCCAATCAGATGGCAAGGAAGAGGTAAATTTCAGCATAAATTGTTTTTCTTTTTCAAAGTTTAAATTATTGAATCCGATTCAACTACCAATAAGGCTGCTAAGATGTGCATTTTTTAGGCTTTTAATCATATAAGAAAAACGTTTATGTAGAATTAATATTGAAGAATCCAACTTAAAATTTCCTTTCCGACCGTGTGATTGGTTTAAAAATATAATGCAATTAAATTGCACGGCCTACTAGTTTATGTGGCCGGATAGACAACTCGGTGTTGATTGAATTGTAAATGGTAGATGTACTATATTCTAGTTGATAAATATCTTCTTTTTACCCATGTCCTAAAGTAACAACCATGAACTTTGGAAAAAAAAAAAAAAAGATCCAGAATGGCTTGAAAGAAGCGGAACAAAAGAAATGACCTCATATGAATTGAAAAAGATCATACACGAAAGGCCAAACTATACAGTATTTCTTCTGTCTTCTATCACTCAATTAATGATCCAAGTATCATAAAATGATATGCAGTAGGATTTCCATAAAGGTAGGCTTTGAAACTAAGAAGTTATTAATTTGCCCAATTTGGAAAGATCGTGAGACTGAAAATCTTCTCTCCATTTTAATGTAAATTTGAGCATAATGACATGTGAGGTGTCATTTATCATAAGGTCCTTTAGTATCCATAATTGCCAAAGTTGCCAATGCATTGCATTAAACGTAAGCTTGGCCATGCCAAGACAAAAAGAGCCCCCCGCTTCTTTATGAGAAGGACAAAAAAGCCCCTTAATTCCAACTCTGCTCTATTGCCATTGAACGGAAAACGGGTCTGGTTATTCTAGTTGGCTTATGGATCCATGAACATGGTTGTATCTGAATCTTTCTCACTGTGTGGACCCAATTTCTCGAATCGGTACCAGTTACGTCTTATTACATGTGGAAAGCACTAGCGTACTTCCAGGAGCATTTTGGGTCTTGGGAAGCGAGCAACTCTGCACGATCCGAGACGGTTAGATCCAAGCCGGCGGCACAGGAGGAGGAGGAAATTCCGGCCTCGGATCAGGATCCCGCACGGGATCCAACTCCAAAGGAAAGTAGCTCGTTAGTTGGGTCGGTGGCCGACGCCCACCCGGCGGAGGGGACGCGGACAAATCGCCAACTAAGAAAAAGGGGAGAACTTGAAAAATGAAGAGAGAGAGAGAGAGGCCCCACACGTCGTGAACTCTCTTTCCCGGTGTTCATGCCTTCCAATTCGCAACTATAGATCAAAGCAAATCGAAGGATGCAGCAGTCAATTCTCCGGCGGTCTTCTTTTTTTATTCGTTTACTTCTGAGTCAAATCTTTGTAAAATATACATTTTTGACGTGAAAACTACGGCTCTTATATATGAAATGTAGTACATATTCATGGAATTGTGATGCTTGACTAAGTTTTGTGGAACCCACCGGACCCGACGTCTCTCACGGGGAAAGTCGACGGCCTTCCTCGTCGGAACACTGAGAGCCCTCTGCCTGCCGGTTTTCCAACTCTGTATGTGACCGTTCCTCCGTTCAATCTCTCTCTCTCTCTCTCTCTCTCTGGTTTCTTCGACTTGGACCGTAGGATACCATGAAAGGTTTTTTTGAAGGGAAAGGTGACCTTTCAATGGAAGACGACGGAGAAAGGAAATGACCTCTCTCTTTCATTTATCCATTGACTTCATTGTTTTTCTTGTCTTGCTTCTCCTTTGTTCTATATTTCGTTTTATCTGTCGCCCCTCCTTTGCGTCCGCGGATTTGCGTCTCCGTCAAACCCAGCTGGAGATCCGCCACCGATCGCTCTTCTCGTCTCCTTCCTCCTCCCTTCCTTTACGAAATCTCACTTTTCTTACCAATTAAACGCGCCATTGATCTTGCCATATGTGTGCAGAATAGATACCATCTACTCATAAAGTAGGTTAAAATTATGTTCGTAATATATAATAAGAAGAAGAGTAACTACCCTTGTTCAACAAACCCCTTTACCGTTACCAACTACCCAAAATGATATTATATGAGGCATGCCTTCCCCTCCTTCCCTTCCCCCCCTCATAGCCTCATAGGTGCATGCTGTCCATAGAAAGAGCAAAAACCAGGCGGAGCAATATCGAGGTGATAAGGGGAACGAAGGTGGGAAAGAGAAGCCATGGATCCTTTCTCCCTGGCAGTCGTTTTGTGGAATCGAATCGCTTCTCGCTCCCTCCTCCTTCCTTCTCTCGTTGGAGCCAACCACACCTCTGCTCGATTCTGCTCCCGTTAACCATCGACTGTCCTGATTTTTTTTCTTCCTTTCTCTTTTGAATCTGTACAGACTAACAGATACCCAACAAAGCAATCAAAAGAAAAAGAAAGCTGATTCTTCTTTCTTGTTTTTGACAGCAATCCCATTTTTCCTTTTTTCTGCTTTTCCTCGTTTTCGGCTTTTCTTTTACAGCAAATGGAGCCGTTGGGAGGTCACAAAGTGACCAACCCTCTCCGAAACGCCGCCGTCCGCATCCTCGTTATCGGCGTCGTCGTTGCTCTCCTCCGATTCATGTACGTCATATCGACCACCGCCTCTTTTCAAGACGGAGCAGGCTTCTCCTGCGACTCCGGCGATTTCTGTTTTCTCTCTGCCTCACGGAAGCTCAACCTCGATCAACCATCGCACTCATCGGCCACAGCGGAGCAGTTTACAGTCGATGCTGCCGTTCGGAAGCTATGGACCAGCAAGGAGTGGAGGCGGGGGATCCATGCCTACTCCTCTTTCTTCCAGAACCTTACACGCGAAGGCCTTCTCTCTGCCGCGTCGAAGACGCTCGTCGTTGCCGCAGGCGACGGGGAGGAGGCGGCAGCCCAGCAGGTCCTCGCCCTGAAGGAGATTGGGGTTGCCGATTCCGTCGGCGTAGGGAAGAAACCGAGCCGACCGCTCGTTCTCTCGGGCGACCCGTTCCGTCGGCTGCCTTTCGAAGAGGGGACCTTCGATCTCGTTTTCGCCGGACAGGGCGGGATTGATTCGAGGCCAAAGGATGCTGCGGTCTTCGCCAGAGAGATTGGACGGACGCTCAGGCCAGGAGGGATAGCGGTAATCCATGCTCTTGCCGTCAAAGATACATATAGCCTAAATTCTTTGTTAGGTTTATTCAATTGCTGTAGAGCTCTGAGGAGTAGTCAGTCTGGTTCTTTTACGGAATTCATTTTGAAGAAGCATATTCTTCTTGACGGTCACAGCGGGGTCGGAAATGTGGCCCCCGGCGATATCAATTCAAACAATAATAGCAGCATCTGCTCTGTTCCTCCATGGAAGAAGGAATTCGTCCAAAAGGCCGAGCCTCTGATCATGGAAGAGCCACTAAAACCATGGCTCACATTGAAGAGAAACATCAAAAATATTAGGTACCTTTCGTCAATGGTGCACATCGCCTATAAGCGTAGGTACATATACGTAGACGTCGGTGCGAGGTCCTACGGATCAAGCATTGGAGGTTGGTTCAGAAAGCAGTATCCCATGCAGAACAGGACATTCGAGGTTTTTGCAATCGAAGCAGACCATGCATTCCATGAAGAGTATGGGAAGAAGAAGGGGGTCCAGCTCTTGCCTTATGCTGCATGGTTGCGGAATGAAACACTGCTGTTTGAGGTCAATGGTGGTGGGGGTGCTAATGGGGAGAAGGGAAGAGGAATGGGTAGAATTCAGCCTGTTGGGGAGCAAACTGGGAAGGAAGGGGAATCTAAAGAAGTGATGAAGGTTCAGGGGTTTGATTTTGCAGAATGGCTGATGGGAACTGTGAGTGAGGGCGATTTCGTTGTGATGAAGATGGATGTGGAGGGTGCTGAATTCGATCTCATCCCCAGATTGATCGAGACGGGGGCGATATGCCTGATCGATGAGATCTTCCTGGAGTGCCATTACAATCGGTGGCAGAGAAGCAGCCCTGAGAGGACTAAGAAGTATCAGAAAACATACTCTGAATGTTTGCATATATTTGCTTCATTAAGAGACAATGGTGTTTTAGTTCATCAATGGTGGTGAAGGCGCTTGCTTGGGCATGATTTTGCCCTGACATGATCCTTTGGATGGTGGCTAGGTGCCCCTCTGTTATCACTGGAAGCATGTTGAGGATGGTGTCTTTCTCATTGTTCCCTACAATGCTGTGATACAAGCGAATATATCAATGTTGTACTTTGCTTTTACAGTCGATGTAATAATCTCTGCTTCATCTATCAGATACTTTTGTAATTGTTTGATACATGTACGAAGAAAACAAAAAATTGGTTTTGAAAATTAACATGTTAATACTTGTTAAAATTGATAGGGAAAATTGTGAGATATTTGTTTTTGTACTATGACATTCAGGAAGAATTATTCATTTTATGTTTACTTGAAAGCCTTTCCTGCTTGAGCTGTAAAAATATTTGAAGAGATGTCATGTTGTGGCTAAGATCTCTTTCTTTCCATCACATTTTTCTCGTGAAAGTGTCAACTGTTCTTACAGTTTTTCATAAAAGCTTTGCCACAAATGTGGTTGTGACATTCTGAATTGGTTCCTGTGTATTTGATTAAATGTATGTTTTTTCTCCTTGTAAAAGTTCATTTCAAATGCTTTCAGAATCGAGGTGAAGGGATCACCCTTTTGCATTATTTGAACATGTTCCTTCCAATGTGATGTGAATGCTTCTCCTTAAAGTTCCTGTGTTATTGTTTTTGTTCACTGGCGTTTTGTATTGCTTCTTGATAAAAGGGCTTTTAAGTTTCTTGTTTTTCTTATTTATTACTGATCAAGTTGCACTTGTAAAAGAAAAAAATATTCTCTGAAAATAAATACAAGAGATATTAAAATTGAAGGTTTCGTTCTTTGATGAAATTGACACAAAATTTAGGAGTATTCCAGTGCTAGTCGCCAAACGCGGCTTGAAAATGATTGGGGTGTGGGGTCCTGAGAATAAGTTGGCCATATTGAGAGGTGAAGCTCCCCGTCTGTTCAAACATAGCACGTTGTGTATTAAATGATGGCTTTGGAATAAGTGGCTTTTGAGGGATCTGGGATGTGCGCTACTGTGTCGGTGCTTTTATGGCCATGAAAATTCATTACCCTTTATCTGCATGTGCAAATCGTTTGAACCCAGACAAATGGTTTGAACCAAATCCCTGTGGCTAAAGAGACACAGAAAACTCCAAAACCATGTACATTTTTTAAGAGCTCCTAAACTTTAAACCCTGTAGATGGAAGAATTTGCGGCGTGTTTGGGCTCCATTTAGGAGTTGCATTCATGGCAGAAACATGATCCTTTAAGCTAACAGATAACCAAAGTCTGCTCATAGATTTTGCAAGCTGCTTTTCATGTGTCAGGCTGCAGTGCGGTGGGATTCAGCGTCTTGATAGAACCACATCCAGGTGGATGGCAGCAGCCTGATCCCCATGAATCTAGCTTAATTTGTTGGCTCGTAAATGATACAAAGTCACCGAATCCTCCTTCATTCAACACTCATCATGCCAGCCTTCTCTTACTTCATTACAGCCAAAGCCTCCTTTGCAGACTGATGACGCCTGACGTGCAGCGTGAATGATACTGCAAAATTGTGGGCTTTCTTTCCACGGATTGTCTAAGGTGAATCCATTGAAAAGGCATTCCTGTCGATCCTTTTCTCGTGAAAAAGGCCCACTTTTTAACTGAAATTGGAATCTTTTTCTCATGGTAGATGAAACAGAGCGTCGGAAGCGGGTGAGGAACTCACTAAATGCAAGGCCTTGGTTTTTTCAAGAAAACGATGCTCCACCAACCCCTTCATAAAGGCACTTTCCCATGAAAGGGGGTTTTTCGCGAGGAAGAAGATCCGCCATGAGTTGGATTCTCAGCTGATCAGAAGTAGGCATCTGTGCCCGAGAAAGTCGTCCGGGATTCTTTTTCCCACGACTCAACAAACATGTCTGAAATTGCTTATTAAAGTCGAGAAAATAGATCTGTCTGATAATTCTGTTAGGAAACGGGGTTTAGACCGAGGCCTCTGGCTTCAAAAATTAGATAACTTTTCCTGGTACGAATCTGTCTCCTGTGATGGCATCGTGAGGGACGGCCCTTTTCAGAGTAATCCTCACATGGACTTGAAAAATGATTCTCATATATCCTCACAGGCCTGTCGGAGTGATTATGCCAACGGATATATAGTGCAGGTATTATTCAATTGTGGACCCTCTTCAAATTGAAGATCTGAAGTCTGATCTCATTCATTTTATTTGCTCACATGAAAGTGATGAAGCAGTTTAGGCTGAAGGAAGCGGTTGCTTCATCTTTCCTCTCTGTATTTTGGATGGTTTCATCTTTCCTGTCTATAGACCTTTTAATCGATGACCGCCAAATACAGCAAGTTTTGCAGGCGCCCTCAAACTTGCGGGATTCCTAATAGTTGCTGGAAGTCAAAATTCAGAAAGATAAAACGGGTTCTCTACTTCCGCGCGGTTCTTTAGATCAATTATGTTAGAATTCAAGCATCAAAACCGATAAAGACAAACCTGAAAATAAGGATGAGTAAAAGAAACGAAATATCAAAGATCTGTGAGATCCATTACTGCGTTTGTCATTTCTCCCCTTCCAATAGCTTCCCGTATAGTTTTTGTTCATTTTACATGTCTCTCGCCGCGTGTGAGACGAAGCTAAAAGCTTAGCGTTCTACCTTACACGTTTGAGCCCTGTTCAACACGTTACAAGCTTACGTGTCTATTCTAGAAAAGGTCCCTTCGTTCTTCCAACCCTCACATCAAATGCAAACTTTGCGCTCTGCAGTCGAGGAGCAGAGTCTTTTGTTGCGATCAAGTCCAAAGACAGAGGGGGAAGTCGGAGAAGTGTAATGTAAGCAAATGGCCCAAGCAGCAGCTGGTCATCATGAAATGGAGGACAAATGTTTCAGGTTAGTGAGTGGCCATACCATCCCTGCTGTTGGGTTGGGCACTTGGAGGGCTGGTTATCAAGCC
Organism: Nymphaea thermarum; assembly: GCA_011799765.1. Classification (NCBI taxonomy): domain Eukaryota; kingdom Viridiplantae; phylum Streptophyta; class Magnoliopsida; order Nymphaeales; family Nymphaeaceae; genus Nymphaea; species Nymphaea thermarum. The sequence continues at coordinate 893,695 of JAANDH010000030.1, forward strand.
GCAGATGCCGTCTTGTCTGCAATTTTAGAGGTATTTTCATTTCTTTCATCTGTGTTCTTTAAATGGTTTCTCTTCGAGTTGCGTTCCCAAATCTTTCATGGCTTTTCTTGGAGGCTGGATACCGGCATGTTGATACAGCAGCAGAGTATGAAGTCCAGGAGTCTGTGGGCCAAGGTCTGCAGGCCGCCATGCAAGCAGGCATTGATAGGAAGGACCTATTCATCACGTCTAAACTATGGTTCTTTCCTTCTTTTTTCTCCTTTTTAATTTTTTCCCCAATTCCATCATGTTATATTGTAGGCTTTCTTCTTTGACAGACTGAATCAGTAACTGGTGCTTCCGTTGTGAACTTTGGTGGCAGGTGCTTCGATCTATCACCCGAGAGGGTTAGGCCTGCTTTGATGAAGACCCTTGGAGAGCTTCAGCTAGATTATCTTGATCTCTATCTCGTGAGATACGACTACGAATCTGAATTATCTCCTTTTCTTGTTAATTTTTTACAATGCCATAAATTTTTCTTCATACTGATGATAATTAGACAATGGTACTGTTTCTTGTTGCAGATTCACTGGCCGTTTAGGCTTCGTGAAGGTGCAAGCAGACCTCCAAAGCCAGGTGATGTGTTAGAGTTCGACATGGAAGGGGTGTGGAAAGAAATGGAGAAGCTGGTAAAGGACAAGCTTGTCAGAGACATTGGTGTCAGCAATTACACCGTCAAGAAGCTTAACACGTTGCTGGGGTTTGCAGAGATCATGCCGTCTGTTTGTCAGGTGAAACTTACTGCCTTTAAATTTTTCTTTAATGAATAAACTCGTCTGATTACCACTTTAATGCTCTGTAAAATGTTCTAGATGGAGATGCATCCTGGGTGGAGCAACGACAAAATGTTGCAATGTTGTAAGAGTAATAGGATACATGTTACTGTAAGTGATAGACATGGTGGATTCCCTGTTCGAAGTGATTGTCTTCTCTTTTGTTTATCACTCTGAATCTACACACGCTGCCATGGTAGTTGGGAGCTCCCTGGTTGGATGTCTAAATATTGGTGAAATTCTACATATGTGAACTGATCTACGCTTCTTTTCAGGCTTACTCACCGCTTGGTTCCTCAGAAGTAGATCTCATCCACGAACCTGTTGTAGAAAAGGTTCTCTCTCTCTCTCTCTCTCTCTCTCTCTCTCTATATATATATATATATATATATATATATATATATATATATATATATATATATATATATATATATATTAGATTGATTTGGAAGTGTTCAACGTCACAGGTGGCGAAGAAGCTCAACAAAACCCCAGGGCAGGTCTTAGTGAGGTGGGGACTGCAAAGAGGAACAAGCGTCATTCCTAAGTCTACACATGAGGAGCGGATCAAGGAAAATATACAGGTCTTCGATTGGGAGATCCCTCCTGAAAATTTAGAGGAGATTCATAGGTTGCCGGAACAGGTCCTCTCTCTCTCTCTCTCTCTCTCTCTCTCTCTCTCTATATATATATATATATATATATATATATATATATATATATATATATATATATATATATATATATATATATATATATATATATATATATATATATATATATATATATATATATATATGTTGCACCATAACAATATAACGAAATATGTTGTCCTGCAGAAGAGAGTGTTGACAGGGAAGACGCTTTTTGTTAACAAAGAAGAGGGTCCCTACAGGACCGCAGCAGAGTTATGGGATAATGAAGACTGATGAGCGAGCTTGTGGTGTTTTGTGATTTATGTCATGAGGTTCGGTTGCTTGTAGGGCTGTTGGTAGGACATAAACGCACTCTCTGCCCACATCCCTGGAGGTACAATCAAGGGTTATGGTCCTTATGGAGGACACACTTAATTTTCATCATCGGCGATATCTTGGCAGAGTTATGTTCTTCTCTTCTCCTTGCTAATTCATATAGTAAAGCTTTTCATGTTCCCTTCATACATAATCATCCAAGATATCAAGATTCCAAGTAACTCAAAACTCGTGATCAACAAACATTTGCCAAGCTCTGAAGCATATGAATGGGTAAGGAGCGCAGAAGCTACTACAGCGTATGAAAAAGATTTTGTTGCAAAAATTTGAGGAAAGCCATGTTTCCTTTGGTAACTCTCGAGTAAAATCAACTTGGGTAGTCTCTTTACTTAGACAAACGCTTAGAATGAACACTCAAAGTGTATTCAAGTGCTCCATAAATCTTAAAAATGGGATAATAGGAGCAGATTAATTTTAGTGTTTTATGAATCCATTCCGATCTTTGTTATTCCAATGTTTGAGCTAGATAGATCCATGAAACTGCCAAAAACTACTCCTTCAAACTATTTCTTTAAAGGAATGATATTTATTTACAAAAGAATAGAGTTCGGTCGTTCGGATTGGCCGGCTTTTGTCTCGGAGGTGCGTTCTCTATTTAGTGAATATGGGTAGAACCATACTGGCAAAGAATTACCTGTGTTGCCTTCTAGGTTCAAATTAAGCGCCAAGCCTCGAGGCGTGTCAAGGGAGCTAGGGGTTGACAGATCCGGTTTAAATCGGACATACTTTTTCATATATTCGGATACGAATTAAAATCAAATTCCATTCTATAACCCGAATTCGATCCAAATTTTACATTCACATCTTCGAATAAATCTGGTCGTAATCTGTATCTGAATCTGATATATCCAAATCTGAATTTGAATCCGATCGGATGGCATGACTTAAATTCAAATTTGATCTGACTATATATATATATATATATATATATATATATATATATATATATATATATATATATATATATATAGGGGGGGGGGGCCTAGGCCGTGGCTCCACCCTAACTAGCTAAGTATTTTACATTAAAATTTTTGAAATTTTACATTAAAATTTTTGAAAATTTTTAGTTGTCTTAATGTATTATTTGTATTTTGATTTAGTTTAGTGATAAATAAATTCGTTGGACTGTTTGTTTGGCCCGATCGAACGACCGGCTCTCCCCTAGGCTCCTGGTACTATTCAGTGAAAACATGGTCACCAGTCATTGATAAGCAACAGTAGGCATCTCAAGTTTCTCATAGTTCTTCCAGTCGTTCACGAGACATGGTTGCTTGGTAGATTACCTGCATAACTGATTCAAGCAATCAAACTTACTTAATATATGACATCCAAATGCTGCAATTTGGCACATGCTAGGTTTTTAATACTTCAGTTGGCTTTTTTTTTTTTCAAGTGGACAAGTTGGTGGCAGCAAAACATTATGTGAATGTTTTATAAATCTGCTTCAAACAGACATATTTGTGGAGCATTACCTTTAAGTCAAATTCATGAAACACGAATTTGAAACACTTATAAAGTTCCTGCTATCAAACGATCCTTGGATCAAGGTTTTAAAGTGGCAAGTTCTAAAATAAAGGAAGATTTATATTTTATTCTACATTTTCCTTTTAATTTCAAAAAATGAAATGAGACTCTTTTAATAAGGTTGGTACTTTTGGTTAAAAAATGTTTTTTTTTGTGATTGTCTTTAACATTAAATCATATTCTTACTGTTTAAATAGCAAAATAGAAATTGTGCGAGTAAAAAGTAATAATATTGTAATTTAATGAAAAATAATGTCGAGAAAAAGATTTGGCTATCAAATTAGTGGAGATTCCTTTCAAGCCTTCATTTAAAACTTTTCAGTGAAACGCGATTTTTTTTTCATATCTTTCTTGGCATTTTGGCAAAGATCAAGTGTAGTCTGTGGAAAAAGGTGAAATGTTTTTCGCAAATGATCACGAAAGTTGATCCGCTCGATGCAGAAAAACTCCCCAACAAAGCAAAAGTAATAGTTGTAAGTAGATTTTGAGGAGTCGTCTTAGAGAACTCATTGAAGTATCCGATTAGATGTCAACATTTGTGGATTCAAAAAAAAAAATTAATCATCATTTTGTTTAGTGGCTTCTGCAAAAACGTGCTTACCACTTTTGAGAATCCGAAATTCATTCACGTCTAAGATCGAGTTCTTGTCCGCTGCCCAGGCAAGTTGTATTCTTTCACGAAGAAGGTGACGAAGTTCATGATTTTGCGGAAGCCCCGAGGTCATGATCTTGGTTAGACTTGACGTCATCCCCAAGGCCTCCGGAAGGGACGGAAGAAAGAGAGGAAGGGAGGGGAAGGGTGGGGGCGGCGGAGTTTACGACGATCCATCCAACTGTTTCCATCTCCACTCTATCTCTCGCTCAGGTTTTTGGTTCTTCTCGTTTTTCGACATACCCACTTGCAGAAGGCAGGAAGAGAGGCCACTGTGTGAGTGAGGAAGCTTGTAAAGCCTCTTTCTGAGATCCATCATGGAAGCCTCTGCTGCGCTCTCTTCAGCTCAAGGTAAGCATTTCTCTCTCTCTCTCTCTCTCTCTCTCTCTATCTATCTGAAACAATGTAGGCCCTCACCTTTTCTCTTGTATTCTTCTTGGATGCGGGGTTTTCCATTCTCCTTTGGTCTCGCATGTTTTCTTGTTGATTTCCCTTTTGCATTTCCTTTCTCCATGTCTCTTCTACTTGTCACTTGTAGGAAACTTAATCTCTACCATTTTTTTTCAGTAGAAATTGGATGCCATGGTTGTCGATTTTGTTGGTCACACTTTAGATTCATCAACCATGTCAGCATCAATCCCAGATAATTGCAACGGTTTAGGATTTCAGAGGTTCCTTGATGTTCTTCATTGTCGTCGTCTTGCATTTTGGAATGTCAAGCTGGATTACAGAAGACGACATCGTTAGTTTGGAAATGTTGAAGATCTGTCATTGGTAATAACCATTCGTCCCGGTTGCATTTGGTGCATCCCGCTAGGGCACCAGATGGGTGCCCACAAATGAACGAAGCAATGATCATGAAGGTTGGATGAGATCAAGAGAGAACATTTTCATTCATTAAGGCCAAAGGTCCCCATCAGGCTTTTGACTGGTTTTGTTGAACCTTATCACAGTTCGTGTCAGGAGCCCTTTTCCTTGCCATAATAATCTTCTATGCATAATGTGCAAAGCACAGACTGAGTATTCATGGAAATGCGAGAAACAGAAGGTCATAATCTTACCAAGATACATGACCTCCGGGCTTCATGGGATTGTGATGGCAAGAGAATGAAAAGTTACTTTGTACCGATTAGAACCTAGATGTGGTGATAAAGTTCATCTTTCTCTCTCCCTCTTTCGCTCTCTATTTGAGAAAGATGATGTTGACGATCTGGGAACGGGTAGCAGCTAGTTCAGCTAGTTTTTGTTTAATCTGACATATTTTTTCGTTACTTTGCTTTTTTGACGTTCATGTGGTGATTTTCTTTTCTGTGACAATGAAGTTTAGCTTCGGTGAGTATTTTTAGTACCTCGGTCAAAAGATTGCTGCTTATCTGGGGATTGATATCTTGTATGTGTAATTTGGTTCAAATTACTGCAGTGCTGACTGTTTATTTCACTATGAAACACAGGGTTTTGCGGCACAAAAGTACATCCCTTTTCACTCTATGGTAATTCTAATGCACGATATACAGTTAAGGTTTGGTCCCATAATTCATCCCAACGTTTTGGTGGCTCGTTGATCTCTTCAACAATGAACAACAAAAGCGCATCCTTGCTTCCTATAAAGGCCTCAGAAACTGCACAAGGGGTAACATCTGACAGTGAGTTTATTCTTCATCTTTGGCTTTCGCAATCTGGCTATATTCATCTTTGATCCTGTTGCCTTTTAACACCCCTCTCTTTGAGGGCAACTACAATTTTAACCTTTCCCTACAACATATGGTGTATCAAAATTTTTAGTGTTATGCACTTTCTCATGTATCTTAATCTATCTCAGACAAGAGTACAGAGGGTCAGAATAAGCGGAACCTGAACAAAACAACATTTCCTAGTGGGTTTGAGGTATAACTTGTTGGCCAATACTATAACGTATATATACTATACTGTTATCCTATTAGTATTATGTTATATTTCCTGGAGCTTGCTTGCTTGCTCTCTGTCAACTCTTTCTTCACAGTTTTGTTTGCCAGATCTGCCAAGTCATGGAATTCACATGGGTGTTTTTTAATCTACAGGCATTGATGTTGGAAGTTTGTGATGAGACCAATATTGCAGAGCTTAAACTAAAGGTTAAGTGTTTATTCACATGTCTTAGGTCAATTTTATAACCTTAATTCTAATGAGGAGGCTTTTGAACTTTCACATAGTTGGGGATTCTTTTTTAGCAGGTAGTACATTTAGTTAGATAGGTTCCTCTGCTCGTCAGCAAGTTAGGTGAAAGTAATATGGCTGCTCAGATATACTAGGCAATATCTAGGAAGTTTTTGACTGCACGTCAGTCAGTTTCTACCAAGCTATGAAAAAATTTGTTCTGCAACCTTACGTTGATTGTACAAATTTTGGCATTTTCCTTTAAAGGCATGAAGCAATCACACAAGCAATTACACACTTTTGTATATGCATATGGATTATAAACAGCTTTTGCTTTGTGTGATAGTTCTTTCCAAATGAAAATGTTTTGGTTAATTCTCAAATTTGGGCCTTGCTTTCTGGTATAAATATTAATTTTTGAAGTTTTACATGGATATAGTGTTCTTTGAATGGACTTGTGGCTTAATCTCTATCTATCATTAGGGTTCCATTCCGTCACATCCTATATGCTTCTGCAGGTGGGGAACTTTGAGATGCATCTTAAAAGGGATATAGCATCAGCAAGAGCCCCATCACATATTGTATCCCCTGTCACTGTACCACCTATACCATCTGAGCCAATGGTTGACTCTGGTGCTCCTTCACCACCAGCTACACCAGAGAAATCCTCCCCATCCTCAGCAAATCCATTTGCAAAAGTTCCACCAGCCAAAGCTTCAAAACTTGCAGCTCTAAATGGGATTGGAACTAATGCATATGTCTTAGTGCATTCTCCTACGGTATGTGTTTGTATTTTAGTAACTTTGGGGTTGTAGCAGGTGTTAATCTAAGTAATGCATTCATCCATTTATCAGGTTGGTTCATTTCGGAGAGGAAGAACAATTAAAGGGAAGAAACAAGCGCCCATATGTAAAGAGGTACATATGCTTTTGTTGCAGTAATTGTTTCAGGTTTAGAAACAGTTCATCGCTAAAGTGGTAGCGGTCTTTTTGCGTGCACTTGTTCTGTAAATGCCAAAGGAAAGGATTTTTTTGTCCAAGAAGAAATTTTGTTCTCTTCCTGAAGGATAATTTGGAAATTACTTGTAAAAGTTTCCCATTATTTGATTTATTTGCTTGAGATCTTTTTCTATATTCTATTTCACTATTTTCAAGAATCATTAATTTTCAGTGTGTTAAACGTTCTTTTGTTTTAAATAAACAGGGAGATACGATCAAGGAAGGGCAGGTAATTGGATATCTGGACCAGTTTGGCACAGAGCTGCCTGTGAAGGTGATTTTATTACCCTCATAGTCAATTTTGTGGTTATCTTTCTTTGTTTCACATGGCTGTGGAGTGTGGACACCTGATTTGTTAGAGATACATGCACATACAGAGATATTTTTCTCCTTTCCTTTTTCCTTTTTCTATTGAATAAAAAGTGCATCTCGTGGACACAATCTTTTAGATTCATCAGCAAATCCATTCAACTGGCATTCCTAGCTGCTCCTTTCTCATTATTGTAGATCTAAACACGTGCATACTTAGTTAACAAAATAAAAATCTAAGGTACATGCAGTGGGGTTGTGACTTCACTCCAGAAATGAAGCATGCTCTTTTATGTCTATCTTTCTACCTACTAGTAGGATGGAGTGAAATTTTTAAATTGGTACTTATATGCTATATTTATTTTATTGATATTGTGGTGCCACCCCTCCAAAGTCCTCACCCACAAAAAGGACGACAATTATAGGCCTGCAGGTTCTAGACATTTTGATACATCACGCTTCTGATGTTTCTTTCACCTAAGAGATAACGGTTGGATATGCACATGTACTTAACTCTCTCTTTCTTTCGCTGAATGCACTTCTTCTACTTCTGAGCAGTCAGACGTGGCTGGGGAGGTCATTAAGCTTCTATACAAAGAAGGAGGTAATCATTTTTGGCCTATAAGATTTTATTTGGTTTCCTGCTATGCTCAATTTAACTTTTGAACAATCTGCAGAGCCAGTTGGATATGGGGATCCCCTTATTGCTGTCCTGCCGTCATTCCACGACATCCAGTGAGCATTTACATCAGGAGACCTGACAGGCCTGTCCATCATTTCATGAACTTGGCCATAGCTAATTAATGTCTAGGGGACTTTATTTATTGACTTCGTTTGGCATATCTTTAGTACTTTGAGGTGAAATTTTTACTAAATTTTGTATTTTGACGTCGGAGTTACCTTTATTTGCAGTTCATGTTGTCTTATGTGTGCTCGTATTGCTATTAATATATGGCAGCATAGGGACACTATTTGTCTTATGGACAGGGGGTTTATCACAAAAACATTAGTCAGAAGGCAAGCAAAATGGTACTTGTGAGTTGTGACTTCAGGGTCAGGAATTTGGGTAACCGTGCGTAACTTATGGCTACGGTTTCATTGTCATTAAAAACTGCAAGCCCCTCTATCAGGTTGAGATTCCTTACTGCGTTCCTTTTTTTGTCCCTAATATCCCAACATGCCATTAGATTTTAGATCACAACCATCTCAAAGGACAAGGCTTCTGAAGATTTGCCACTTCCTACGTTGCGTGCTCATTTATCGATTCCAGTATTAGTCACAAGGGGTAGTGCACCCTATCAGCCAATGCTAAGATGACTCGTATTAAAAAATAAGACTTCAATGATTGAAACAGCAATGATTCATGAAACATTTTATTTCCTTGTCTGTGGATGAAGCGCAGTATGTGGTTATATCTCATAATTCACTGCTGGAACCCAGGACCATGAACAGTGAAGCGCATTCTATCTTGGCAGACTCAGTCCTAACTCCTAAGTCCTCAAGTAGGATTCTAAAGTTTGTCTACAAATTATGCCGCGGTCAGCGCATTGGTTAAAAGTTGCATTGCTCAGAAACAACTCTCTCTTACATAAATTCACCCGCGATACTTGGATTTGAACACTTACAGAGTCCCTTAATTCGGCCTCTGTCTTCATTGCATCAGCGGTTCTCGAAGATCCACCACGAGGTTCTAACACTTCCGTGCTTGACAAGAACTGGTTACCATCATACCCGAAAGCATATCTGCCAAAGCTGCCATAGTCAAAATTAACAAGAATTTAAGAATATTACATTTTTTTCATTTAGTACAGCCAAGCGGTGAAATGCACTTCTTGTAGACATTTCTCCAAGCTGCACACAGGAGGCTTCTCTTGGATCGTATACCTTTGAACAGTTCTCCACGTCAAAACCTTTAAAAGTAAGATTTTGTTTTTTTCTTTTCAGGTGTGTCTAAACTCTCAGAAATGCAATAAGGAAAAATTTCCAGAGGTCTCTTATTGCATGATCTAATTCGCAACATTTTAATGCCAAGTAACGTAGTTCCGGTAAGCACAGGTATGGTCGCTAACATCCTCAAAAACTTTTCTATGTAATTGCCCATTTACATGCATGTTTAACATCAAGATATGAGTTACCAAAAAAAAAAACACATTGAAGAACAAACTTTGAATGGCAAACCTTACATTATCATACCAATCAGATGCGCTGCTCCATAAGCATCATGGCAAACCTTACATCTCAGAACAAAATGCTAAACCTAAAAGCCTGAACGTTACATGATTACATCCATAGAAAAAAATTCTTTTTTAAATGAAAAAACATAAGAAAATCTTCTCTATGCAATGAACTCAAAGATGGAAGAAGCATAGTGACCCAAAGCACAACTTACTGCAAGTAACTCTTTCTGTCACGCCCACCAACAACATAGACTGCGCCGTTACAATCAACAGCTGAATGAAAGTACCTCTGAAAGGAAAAGAAAAACGACAAAAATTCAAAAAATTACCAGAAGTACCTCTCTGAACTTTTTGAGTTCTCTCTCTCTCTCTCTCTCTCTCTCTCTCTCTCTCTCTCTCTCTCTCTATATATATATATATATATATATATATATATATATATATATATATATATATATATATATATATATATATATATATATATATATATATATATATATATATATATACGGTCGGTGATAAAAATAATTGAAATTATAAATGGTTAAATTCAGCATTAGAAGTCCATAACACTGCTTTCTGCATTGGTTGCAAACCATTGGAAATGAGCAATTCTTCTATTTCTTTGACATATTCAAATTATTCATTATTTAGCAAATATACATATCTCTTAAAAACTTAGCGTTCCAGGGGGCAGTTGATAGCAAACGACAACTTATCACAAAAAGTCGCATGTCTCTACAATCCAATCAATTTACAAGTGAAAAGTGCACAAAAAAGGAAAACAGTCTCCCTTCTCTGAGGTTTCTTCTCTGATAGGCACTCAGCCTCCAATTAAAAACAGGTTCGGTATTATGGAGGGATGGAGGGAGGTGTGGGAAGTTTATGACCTATCTAGTTTGTCGTGTTTGAGTTGCTCCGTGAGAGGGACTCTTTTTACTCACAATCAGCGTGCTTTTGTTGATTTTTTTGCTTTGCAGTTTTGTACTTGGTTTTGCTATTTTGTACCGTGGGTGTTTTGATTGTAATCTCCCAGCTCCTCGTTAAGGTGATTTGTTAGTAATATTGATACATAATGTTCTGCTCAATTGTGATAGAGTTATGCATTGCATCATATTATGCAAAATGGCAGAGGGTTTGCTGCAACAAACGGCATAGGATTTTTCCTTTCTGAAGTCAAATTATGTTGAGCTTTGTTTAAGCAGAAAGTTGAGACCAATTCAGGCAATCTTTTGACAAAATGCAAATGCTGTTACCTCTAATGATACAATATCTTCCTACAGCACCAATATATTTTCCTTGTAAACTAAAAAAAAAATTATGACAATGAAACCAACACGAATTACTCTCCCATGATCATACTGAATTGCAGAATCCATCTGTTTGAGTAAATGAAAAAAGGAGAGATTTAAAGCGTCTGAAGTTCGTTGCTTTCATCTTCCTTGTTCCTGGATTCCTATGATACTTTAATGTGTGCATTGCTTTAATTTTTGGTGTTCAGGAGTTAACTTGCTGCCTACTTTTTATTTTATTACCTCATATTTAACCATTGATGAACGATGGTGGAGCTTGTTTCAAACATAGTTGTAAAAATTGGGCAGTGCTACTAAAATGTTGAATATATGAGTGCGTTGTGGTATGATAGACATTTTAAGAGTGATTTCATAAGACTTTCAATTCTTAATCTCCATCAAATTAAAGGCAACGAGTTTAGTACTTTCGTCAGATTATCCCTTCTTAAAAGTGATTCCTTTGTTACTCAAGCATGGCCTTACAGTTTCCACCACCTTGTATTAGTTTGAAAATTTAATTTCCCTAGTCGTACCGAATTTGATTAAATTTACGGTTGTGTTTGCCAGCATTGGGTTCCGACGCAAATATGATTTTCGGGCGTCTGCGAAGCAAGATTTCCAAAATTAAGAAATTGAATGAAGTTCTTGAATTAACCTCCAGGCTGCCAATTGCATCAAATCACTTCAATCAAATCCTGTATTGAGGCCGGCACAGAGAGAGAGAGAGAGAGAGAGATGGCCACATAGAGAGACCGCTGCTTCTATTCACTGCGACAATGAATTGCACTAAAGTGGATTTCGTCATGATTTTCCCTATGCCGCCAGCAACAATTTCATGTCCTCTCCGTGATCCTCCCCAGATCATCATCTTCTTCGCTAGTCCGGCGCTTCCGTAGTTCTTTATACAGTAATAACACACCAACGCTGTGGAGCTCCCCACCGTCTAACAATTGAAGAATCCTGACAATTTATTCAACGGATAACTAAGAAAAACAACGCAGAGATGAACAATCAGAAGAGTTGCAGAATCTCAGTTCGAGCATTCCGAATTCAACACTGCTGAAGAAACAAAAGCGTTTCAAAAGGAAACAACCGATTTCCTTATGATTGACATGAGAATCACTATAGAACCATTGCTTACACCGTCTACCCGTGCCAAATTATACTCAGAATTTTAATTTACAAGAACAAAGACAACGAAAAAGGAACAATCAGCACCTCCAATGGGAACAGTTAAGGGAATCAGCAGCCAGGAGGCCTACCCCCAAAGAGCTCGTCCAAACGGTCCCGAAGCTCCTCTGGAATATACTTCACCACCGCCTCACCACCGGCACCTTTCCCACTCAATTGGTGCCGGAATTTCGTCAAGAATTCTTGGTACGGAGGAATCACCATCTCAGCCACCGCGCTCCTGATTTCCCTCCGCAACTGCTCATCCGGCACGGTCCACCCCGACTGCTCCTTCACATTCTCATCAAACAAGTTACTGAAGATTCTCATCTTCTCCCTCACCACCGTTCTCGGAGCGAGCGATGCGTCAGCCGTGGCCCCCTGCAAGACCAACGTCGATACCACCTTTCCCCACGCGCTCCTCTGATACCATGCCTGGTTCTGCTTCACCTTCGCCCCCTGATTCCGGATCCACTCCGCCCCAAGAAGGGAGGCTAGACCCTCTGAGTCCCTCACCTTGCTTACTATGTACCTCCAATTGTTCATCAAGAAGAGGTGTCTCTGTGCTGGGTCTGTGTATGCCTTTGTCTTGGCTTCCAAATTGCTCATCAGAAGCTCCATTATCCATAACGTCTCAGCCGTCAACCCACCCTCCGGAGCTACGCCAACGGCTCCTCCGCCACCGCTCGGAGGGGCGAAGATCACGTCGAGTGTCGGCTTGTAGTCGCAGGCGACCTTCATGTAATTCATCACGTACCGCGTCAGCGGGTGAAGTCCCCCGCCGGGGACCGGCTTGCTAGAATCCCGCTGTATCGCGACCTCGAACTCCCGAAAAATCGCCCTTATGGTGTCGCCCAGACGCCGGCGGATGTCGGCGGCCTCCGTGCAGAGGAACGCGCAGGCAGCGCTTCCGGAGAACAGGCCGTCGAGCTCCGGGAGGAGTTCCGTCAGCGTCTCGAACATTCGCAGCACCTCGAAGAGACGCTCGACGGACCGGCCCGAGACGCAGACTTCATCGGCGAACTGGAGGAACCGATCCATCAGGCCGCGGGAAACCTCCATGAAGCAGTAATTGGCGACGGAAGGGTATCCGGTGAAGATCTGATCGGCGAGCCGCCGCTCGCTAGGGAAGAGCACGTGGACAGCGAGCTTGATCGCCTGGATCCACTTCTCGATCCCGTTTTGCAGATCACCATCGCTCTCCTCCTCCCGTCCTCCTCCGCTTGAATACGGCCGATCGCCTCCAAATCCCACCCTGGACGCGCTCTCGTCGAGGAATTCCCTCCGATTGCTGCTATAGACGTGGCAGACGCCGTCGGCGAACCCGGCAGCCACCATCCGCTTGGCGATCTCATGCAGGTCGGAGACGACGCCCGGCGGAAAGATCTCGATGGCAATATCGAAATCAGAAAGCGGCTGGGCGACCGGAATATCCTCTTCGTCATCATCTTCGCCATGGTCGTCGAAGTCGTCGGATGGTTGCAGCTGTCCGGCGGAGGCGAGGGAGACAAATTCGTCGGAGAGGCGGAAGACGGCGGCCTGGAGGAGGTTGTGGGCGCGGTCGAGACAGGAGGCAAGGATCGGGGAGGCGCCGTCGCGGGAGAGGGAGGAGTCCCAGCTGCGGATGGTGCCGAGAAGGAGGTCAACGGCCTTGAGGAAGGCCGAGGACTCGGAGGGATCGGGCCAGAGAGGGTGTGGGGAGGCGGAGTCCAGGAGAGTCCACCTGGAGAGCCGCTGCTCTAGAGCGAGGAGCGTCTTCTCTGCCGCCATCATCGTGCCTGCTAACTACTGAGGCCCAAAAGAGAAGATGGAGAGAGGAAAGGTGTTGGGTGGGTAACGAGTTGCGATCACAACGTCCTCGTCAGTGACAGACTCACTTCGTTCTTCTTCTGCTCTGCGTCTGCCCTTTCTCCTTCTTCCATTTCTCTGCAACCCCGAGACGGCTTCGCCGCCTGATTTTTCCTTTTCCCCTTCTTCTTTTTCTTCCACCTCTCTCTTTTTGCCTTCTTTTTCCTTTACCCTATCTGAACTTTGGAGTCTCTCTCACCGCGGAGAATAAAGGAGGTCATACTGGTAACCTGAAACGGCGCGTCTGACTCTCTTTTTACCTGATATTTTATATCAGGTGCCCGCTTTTCCCAATTTCTATCACCCCCGGAGTCTTTTGTGGATTTCCAAATTAGCACCTGATCGTGATCGGCCTGACCAAGAGCCAAGTGGCAAGCAGTCGACGGAGATATGAAAATGAGCGCGAGGAACATGCTAAATACAAAAATACTTTGTCAAGTCTGAAAATTTTCTTTCATATAATTGTTTGTTATGGAACAAGTAAACAATGGGAATGAAATAAACATTATAAAACATATATATATAATAAACGTTGTCACATTATTTCTCCAATTTCTGAAATCATGGGAATGAAATATAGATGGAGATGGGATAGCTTCTTATTTAAATTAAAAAACAGTTAAAATATTTTAAATTGATTTAAAAATAACAAATGGAGGGAATCAGCCCATACATTCTGATCCAAGCAACAATGATTACTAGAATATGCTTAGGCCTAAGACATCATTTGAAGCAATAATGATCCAAATCTCATGACCCGACATTTGAATTTGGATCAGGAAAATATGGGCAACTCATTAGTTAATGAAAGAAAAATAAGGCACTATACCGGATTTTTTTTTTTATTGCATGGGGCGGGGAATTAGCCGCGCGGTTTCAGGATTTTGAGTTATGTTTCAAGAAGACATCTTCAGTTATGAAGTCCAAGAAACGCAACTTCTCAACCGTTATCAAGAAGGCTTTTCTTTTTCCAGCGAGTTCCAGGGAGAGAAAGCACACCCTCTCTCTCACGGAGCGAGGCTGGATCCTCGATGGCGGCGACGATGGAAGGAGGATGCAGATTTCTGGCGTGGGTTGCCGCAGTTCATCATTAGGAACTGCGAGCAGCAGCTCCTATGCATCATCCTCCCGCTGGACCAGATTCTTCACTTGCCTCTGGTGGTAGAGTAAGACTAAGTTTCCTCCCTCCTCCCTCATCCATTCGCTCTTTCTGTTTTTCTGCTTTCATTAGGGTATTTTTCGACCCACAAGAACAATGCTGATCGATCGCTAGGTCCACTGCTTGGAAGGGAAAGGGGGCATCTAAAAGGTCGAGAGACAGAGGAACGAAATGGAGAAGAGTTTGATCGGCCCTCGATCGTCGATCTATCGGTCCATCGAAAGCCGACAAACAGAAGACTGTTCGGAGATCCAGGGCAGTAGAGAGGTTTCCAGAGAGAGTTCACCGTCCATCATTGTTCTTGATTTCACCACTTAGTGATCGATCGGTCAATCTTTTTCTTACATTTTAGAGAACCCTACAAGTACGTTTGACGATCGCACTGTTGCGGTCCCATTTCAGGCGTCTCCTTCGCTTTCGGTAAACTCCTTGTGCCCTCCCGTCCTGCAGGTTCTTCTCTTCTCTGTGGTTCCCTCTTACAGTGCAAAAGCGTTGAGCGGGGCTCTTGGTCTGACTGTGCAGATCACGTGTTCGACGAGACTTGGACAAACTTGAGGGTTTATGAGCGCCATACGAAGGATGTCAGCCAAGCGGCAGTCAAGGGATTCAATGGTACCTCTTGAATTTGTTTTTGTTCTTTTAGTATTTTCAAGAATTGGACGATTTTGGTCATGTTCACATCCCCTTTTCGTTTGTAACATCATCGTGATCTGAATCATTGTTTGAACTGCTGCGAGCGCAAACAACACTAGTTTTGGTTATTTAGGAAGTCTCATGCCTGAGAGCTTCGCTGTTTGACTGTTATAAAAAGTAGTACCCAATTCGTGCAGGAACTGTTTTCGCTTATGGGCAGACCACCAGTGGGAAAACTTTCACAATGTAAGGTTCTTCAAATGATCCAGGAGTTATCCATCTGGCTGTCCAAGAAAGTCTTTTGGCATATTCAATTGGTAGTCATGTTGTTTTTGCACACGAATAACTGCTAGAATGCTGTAAAGACCAACCTTTAAAATGGTAGATTGGTGTTCTCTCTTCTGATGTTTGCTTGTATTTCTGAAACTAGACAACAGATCGTGAGTTTTTTATTTCGGTTTAATACGTGGAGGTTTATAATGAAAAAGTCAACGATCTAGGTTAATGTAGATTAGCTCATAGTTACATGGAGGTTAATGATTAGCTCTTTCCACACTTTTCTCCATGGACGTTAATGTTGAGATTCAATTTAGGTTATAGAAAGCTGAGGGCAAGAATTGTGGCATTTGGGGATAGGTCAACTGAAGATGTTGTCCGTGTCTCTGTTTTGGTTTCTGATCTAGCACACTTCTGGAAGCTATCTTGTATATGTTTCCTATGATGGCATATGGGATCATAATAGTTCTGAGTGTTTCTTTTTTGTTTTAGAGTATATTGGATGTTTAAAATACAAACCTTTTTCTTTTTTCCAGAATTTGGCAGATTTGGCTGGTTCAGAACGTATTCAAAGACTGGTGCTGGTGGCATACGTTTGAAGGAAGGGAAATACAAAAATAAAAGCTTAATGGCCCTTGGGAATGTTATCAACAGACCTAGTGATACTGGTGTTAGGAAAAGGTCTGGCACAGGTAGCCTTTTGTCCTCTTAACTTTTCATTGCTAGTGGAATAATTATTAGGATTCTAATTTCTCACTGGTATATCATCTTTGCAGAGGACATATTCCTTACCGTGATAGCAAGCTCACCGCAATTCTTCAGCCTGCTCTTGGTGGCAATGCAAAGACTTCCATTATCTATACTGTTGCACTTGAAGAGGTAAAACTTAAGTCTGGTTTTTCTAGGTATTTTCTTTTGATAAATTCCATTAAAGCTCATAGTTACATGCAAAAAATTATCTATCTATAGGTTCATGTTTATGAAACAAGGGGATTTTGCAGTTCGCTGGTAGAGTTAAGCGCATCACAAATTGTGTTCAAGTGAATGAGGTTATCTCTTCCTTGTCTTGTTTTAATCGTGCAGGATTGTCATTTATCTTTGCTTTGATTTTTTATACACGTTTAATAACTTGATCAAATCAAATGAGTTGTCTAAGACCTGGTAGATTAGTCTCGAATGTGGTCAATAAAATGCAAGAATCAGGAAATGGGAAGACTTGGCTTCGAATGACCAGGCTGAGTGATCCAAGTTTTGGCCAAGTTAGTCTACTCCCAGAGTTTAATGGAGTCATTCATGTCTACAAAGTAATGACCATGTCTACAAAGTTACACACACACATACACTCTATAGTACATTACCAAAATTTACTATATTACAGAAAAACAGATATACTAATAATGTAATTGTAGGGAACATATTACTAAAATTTTCATTTAAAGTTTACCTTTTATACACACAATGTACATTATTATACATGTTATAGGTAGCACATCAATGTTATAATAGATTAAAAACAATAACAATATAATACACATATTGTACATATATTTTATTCGCCAAATTGATCCGGCGAGTCATGACTTAATTAATTCCTGGTTGAATCCTGGGTCAATGGGTTGAAACTTTAAAAACTTTGCTCATGTGCACAGATGGCCAAGTTCTGGTTCACATGTTTCCTTTTTTGGAGGATGACTAAACTTGTACTTTATGTTCTCGGAACCGTTTTCATCCTTGGATTTCAATTTCTTATATGTTCTAGTTGCTTTGGCAGTTGTTCATTTTGGAAAGGTGCTAATTCTATTATGATTTATAGTATTATGTCATGATACAGTCGTGATTAAGAGTAGTCACTATCTTTTGTACTTTATTCTATTATGTCTTGAGGACCCTTGTCATCCTTTTGATGAATTTTATCTTGAAATATGACATAAGGTGCATATCTATCTAGAGTTCTGGATATGATGCCTTTAAGATATGTTTGTTTCTTTTATAATGAAAGGTAAGACAATTGGTTGAAATCAGTGAGTGATGCTGGTTGTCGTGGGAAGCAGCGAATGCTGCATGTGGGAGCACATTGTTGACAAATGGTGATGAACAAAATTAGACTTTGTTTGAGATTATTATTGACAGTCGTGTTCATCATGCTTCAGTGTCTTGGCAAACGAGAGCGACGCATATAACATAAGGAGATCTCAAGGAATGTGATGTATATGATATGTGCTCATTTCATTTTGAGCGCAAGAGATATAATGAATCCCGTACGACAAAAGGGAAAGCAGTCCTGTGAGACCTAAGAACTGCATTAGGATCTTGATGAAGCAACATGCCCACCATCAAGTAGAAATGTCAATTAGATGCAATTGAAATAAATGGCTGACCAGTTGACACGACCAATGCACGACCAACTAGTTGCATTGGCATAATGGCCAGTTTTAGGAGGTTATGCGTAAGATAAAAGGAAAATCAATAAAAAACATCCAATACTAGACAAGTGCGCACAAGGGATGTGATTTAAATGATATGTGATCATCCCATTTTGAGAGTAAAAGATACGATGAATCTCGTACAACAAAAGGGAAAGCAGTCCTGTGAGACCTAGGAACTGCTTTAGGATTTTGATGAAGCAACATGCCTACCATCAAGTAGAAATGTCAATTAGATGCAATTGAAATAAATGGCTGACCGGTTGACACGACCAATGCATGGCCAACAAGATGCATTGGTATAATGGTCAGTTTTAGGAGGTTATGCGTAAGACAGAAGGAAAGTCAAAGAAAAGCATGCAACATTAGACAAGCACTCTCAAGGGATGTGATGTTAATGACACGTGATCGTCTAATTTTGAACGCAAAAGATACGATGAACCTCATACATCAAAAGGGAAAGCAGTCCTGTGAGACTTGGGAACTGCTCTGGGATCTTGATGAAGCAACATGCCCCCCATCAAGTTAAAAATGTCTATTAGATCACATTGAAATAAATGACTGAATGGTTGACACGATCAATGCATGGCCAACTAGATGCATTGGTATAATTGTCAGTTTTAGGTGGTTATGCGTAGGACAAAAGGAAAGTCAACAAAATGCATACAATACTAGACAAGTGCGCTCCAGGGATTTGATGTGAATGATATGTGTTCATCTCATTTTTAGCGCACACGGTATGATGAACCCCGTACAACAAAAGGGAAAGCCGTCCTATGAGACGTGGGAACTGCTGTTGAATCTTGATGAGGATCATGCCTACCATCAAGTTAAGAATGTCTATTAGATGCAATTGAAACAAATGACCGACTGGTTGACACGACCATTGCATGGCCAACTAGATGCATTGGTATAATGGTCTGTTTTAGGAGGTTATGCGTAAGACAAAAGGAGAGTCAAAGAAAAACATGCAACATTGGACAAGTGCACTCAAGGGATGTGATATGAATTATATGTGGTCGTCTCATTTTTAGGGCACAAGGTACGATGAACCCCGTACAACAAAAGGTGTGGAATCAAAAGGCTCTACCTAGAGCTTGTTGGTTCACCTACTACCAAAATCACCTCTCCACGTTTGATAGGTTACCCAATTGGGGCACGCTATGTGAAAGAGCGGAGGAGAAAAATGCCCATGTAATCCTCACTTGTCTGGTGGCAAAGTCGATTTAGAGTTGGGTGGGTAGGTATGATAAAAGAAGGATTCCATGGACAATAGTTGCAGAGGAGATGACTCAGTGGGGCTCCATAAGGACGTGGCTCAAAAAATGCTTGGAACATGACCTTTGAAATCGTTTGTTGGCAGCTATGGAAGGTGAGAAAAATTAAGTTGCAAGAATCATTGGGTCTCAGGAGGAATTCCTTGTGTTAAAAGCATTGTATGGAAGGCTTGCATGGATAGCTATCGAGGCCTTTTGTAAAGAAAGGTGCAATCTAAAGCTGGAGGATGAAATTTTCTTTTAAGAATGTAGAAATGTGATATCAAGTGGATTTTTTCCATTAAAAATTTGATCTTTTTTGCTATTAAATATAAATTAGGGTAAAAATGAAATTTCATGTGGCTAGGGGTAATTAGGAAAGAATTTGTGCCCTAAAAATAGGTATTTATGCACTTAAAAGGCATATGAATACAAGAGTAAATATTATAATGTGTAAATTGGAATTGTTACCTATCATAAGGGGTAGATAGGAAAGAATATGGGACAAAGAAAGAAAGGGAAGCTGTGATGGCAGCCAGTGATGGAAGAAAAAGGAAGAATCTCACAGCAGCATTAGCAGGAGCTGAGAAAGAGGAGGACAGCTTATGAAGACCTACTTGAGTCAGCTAGTTTCTCTTTTTTTTTTCATTGGTTTAAGTGCTTCTTAGGTACTGAATGACAGGTGAAAAACAGGCCTCCTTTTCATTCTTGACCAGGATTTTGTAACTTGAAAATCTGTTACAAGGTAACATTTGGAAAACCTGGTTTTGTTCATTATTTATTTTCTAATTAGCTGTGTAGCAATAATTGGTCATGGGAAGCGAAACATGTGATGGTAGGATCGACTCAATGTAAGATTTTGCCCAAGTGGAGGATGCACCAATATTCTGTCCAAGTGGAAGGTAGTTGTTGCTTGACACAAATATCTACCAAAAGGAATTTGGGGCAAAGAAATGCATATTTTGGTAAATTTACCTTTTTTATTTTTCTGTCTTTTTGCCCTTGAGGAGGGGCTTTCCTTTTTGTATACGAGGGGCATCCTGATAATTTTGCACCATTTAACCAGCTTGGCATAGTCACAACTTTTGTAAACAGGCCGATGCATACTCATGGAGAATTTTTTTTTCCTGCCAGGGGCCATTATATAAGTTTCAGAAATTTTTACAGGGCCAAGTGAGAATTTTGGTGAAATTTATATGTTAAATTTTAATTTTTCCAAAGCCTCGACGGAGCAAGGGCCCCTGCCGGCTCCGCCTTTTAGGAACTTCAGTCCACCTCGGGAAGCAACTTTCTTAAGGCTGAAGTCGACGTTCTTTCTTTCTCACAATGTTGGCAAAACACACTCATCTGTATCATGTAGCGTGGTCCTCCTTTGAAAGCAACCTAATTAAAGTTGACGTGCTTTCCTTTTTACAGTTACTAGAAATTTTGCTTCATGTTTTGTCTTGCATTTTGTCAGCTCCCTCTTTCTAGTCCTGTTAACTCCTATTGACATGGTCTGCCCCTGTAGACATTGCTCATGTTTTTAGAAGACGCTTCCCTGCAGTTGATGCAGTGGATAGAGCAAGAGTGGTAGTGCTGTGGTGGTGAAGTTATGATCAAGTGCTGCTCATGCTGATGGTGGTGAAGATGTCATCAAGAGCCGGTCAGATGTACTCTCCAATCTGGATGAAGGTAATCTCAAACTCATGTTGCCGCCTCTCTCTCTCTCTCTCTCTCTGTTTTGTTTGGTTGTGCATGATTTTATCGTTCCCTTTTAAAGTGATTGTTTCCGCTCAAATGAGACGAGAGTACTTTGATGGCAACAATACACCTAAAAGAAATCTGTCCACGCCTAACGTGTTTCGATTGACACATAAGTCAATTTTAAAAAATGATTTAAAGAACTACCTTTTTTGCAAGTTTGCATAGAACAACTTTTTTTTGGGAGTGATTGTTCATACATGCCGTAAATTTTTTGGGATAGTGTTTTTCAGTCTCACTAGGTTCCTGAATCCAGATTCTAATGTGCTGGAGCTATTTATGGGCATAGTGCATGCCATTGGGTACATAGACCCACATAAATTGGTTCATTATGTATTAGTGCCCCATAATATTTTACCATGTATTTAAAAGGTTATAACTTTTTTTATAGTTTCAAATTTGGGTTGGCAGAATGATGATGGTTTGCATTTCCAAGAAACATTTCCATGTTGAATTTCTTAAAAGCCTGACATTAAAGATGTACAGTGGGAAATAGCTGAAATGGTTAAAGCTTGTGCTTACTGTAAATGCGGTGCATGAACGCCACTCACTGTTTTTGTATTACGTTACTTCCACAAAACAAATTTGTTGGAGCAAATGCTTGCAATGCATGCAGGATATGTTATTTTAACACCAAAAAAAAAAAGAGAACATCATTATAAATCAAACCGACACATTGAATAAGATTCAACATCAACTGCTTTGATTGCGTTACTAATGGAAAAATGGATAAGTGACAACTGACAATGCATTTATGGGAAGTGGACAAAGCTACATACTATGTAAGTTCTGTTGCTTCTGTATTAAATTATTAATGGTTAACAAAAGCGTTTCCCAGTGAATTTCGACGCACTATTCTTTCGAGGCCAAACCCTCTGACATAAGCAACTTGACAAGACTATCAAAGTTGTATGTTCTGTGACCAAGTTAATCCATCCTTTGCTGTTAGTTAGAAATTCATGAATTTGCCTTCCCATCATTTGCAGGATGTTTAGTGGCATAAGTGGAAGCAGTTCAAAATTTGCCTGACAGTCAAAATGACTACCTTAAATACACATTGAGTTTAATATCCACCTTTTTTCTGTGAAACTGTGTTTCCCATTGCATAGAAATGTGCACTATAATCTTATGGTCAGGGTATTGCACGGCTATCTGGACAATTAAAGTAACTATCGTCTTTCTTTTCTGACTAGTAGTTGGCATGTAAACAAGGTTACAAGCAATATATTCACTGTAGGTTTCTGACAAACAACAGCCTGATCGGCCTCTTAAATATGCAAAATTGACAAGGGCATCTCAACAATACGTTTCTCCTTGATAAATGTGCTCTATCCTGCCAGAGTTCAATGTTCTTGTGTTGATGATTGCTATGCTATTTCCTCTACAGCTTCTTTTCTTTCGTCATGTATATGTTATGTTCTTGCTAGATTCTTTGCTCACTTGTTCTTTAATCTTTACCTTAAATTCGTCAAATGTTGGGACTTATTCTGATTCATGGTTAGGTTGATGGATTCATATACTACACTTCTGTATTCAAATTCTTTGATTGCGTTTTCAATGATTCAACCGGGATATATTTGTATTTTTGCATGAAATTTTTTGGCAGCATCCATTAACAACCTAATATATTATGCCGCTATATTATGCCGCTAGATTAGACGAGTTGCCCCAAACTTCTCAATGAGACAGGGATTCATGAAGATGCCGGTGCGAATGCAGTTCATCATTCGGAAGTCCAAAGGCATGGGCCCTAGCACCCCTCTCCTTTTGCAGTTCGAGTTTTTCATGTAGGTTGCATCTGTTTTTGGTCTTGTTCGCCTGATTAATTTTGTTTTTGTTGTACTTCAAAAGTTCAGCATGTCTTGTAGTTTTTTCTCCAAAAAAAAATTGTTATCAAGTGATTAGATATGAAATAAATTAAATTAAATGACCAATACGTCTCAGTATTCGTCTTGGAAAAACTATAAAAGTTACTTCGCTTTTAGGTAAAAGGCAAATGCACGATTTTTGGAAAAGTTCGAGAGTGCTGCCTGCCTCTTAATAAAAAGCCACCCCGATCGATATATATACGTGGAAAAAATTTTTGAGGATTTTTATTCATGGAAAAAATGTCGTGGATTTTTAGTCGTGGAAAAAAATTCCTAGGATTTTAGTCATGGAAAAAAAGGTTTTTTAGTCACGGAAAAAAAATTCATGGGTTTTTTAGTCACGGGAAAAAAATTCCTGGGATTTCTTGTCACTGGGATAAAATTCCTGAGATTTTTAGTGACGAGGAAAAAATTCCTGCGATTTTTAGTCATGGGAAAAAAATTCCTAGAATTTTAGTCATGGGAAAAAAGTCCTGGGATTTTTAGTCACGGGGAAAAAATTCCTAGGATTTTTGGTCACTTCTCCAAAAAAAAATTGTTATCAAGTGATTAGATATGAAATAAATTAAATTAAATGACCAATACGTCTCAGTATTCGTCTTGGAAAAACTATAAAAGTTACTTCGCTTTTAGGTAAAAGGCAAATGCACGATTTTTGGAAAAGTTCGAGAGTGCTGCCTGCCTCTTAATAAAAAGCCACCCCGATCGATATATATACGTGGAAAAAATTTTTGAGGATTTTTATTCATGGAAAAAATGTCGTGGATTTTTAGTCATGGAAAAAAAGGTTTTTTAGTCACGGAAAAAAAATTCATGGGTTTTTTAGTCACGGGAAAAAAATTCCTGGGATTTCTTGTCACTGGGATAAAATTCCTGAGATTTTTAGTGACGAGGAAAAAATTCCTGCGATTTTTAGTCATGGGAAAAAAATTCCTAGAATTTTAGTCATGGGAAAAAAGTCCTGGGATTTTTAGTCACGGGGAAAAAATTCCTAGGATTTTTGGTCACGGGAAAAAAATTCTTGTGATTTTTAGTCACATGAAAAAAATTCCTAGGTTTTTTGGTCACGGGAAAAATTCTGGAGATTTTTAGTCATGGGAAAAAAATTCCTGAGATTTTTAGTCATGGGAAAAAAATTCCTGCGATTTTTAGTCACGGAAAAAAATCACGGGGATTTTTGTCATGAAAAAAAATACGTGGGATTTTTTGTCATGAAAAAAAATTCGTGGTAGTCAAGG
Organism: Nymphaea thermarum; assembly: GCA_011799765.1. NCBI lineage: Eukaryota > Viridiplantae > Streptophyta > Magnoliopsida > Nymphaeales > Nymphaeaceae > Nymphaea > Nymphaea thermarum. The sequence continues at coordinate 918,237 of JAANDH010000030.1, forward strand.
AAAGAATTCCTGGAAAAAAATTTCAGGGATATTTAGTCATGGAAAAACATTCGTAGATTTTTTTTGTCAAGGGGAAAAAATCGTTGATTTTTAGTCATGGAATGAAATTTCAGGGATTTTTAGTCATGAAAAAACATTCGTATATTTTTTTTGTCAAGGGGAAAAAATCGTTGAATTTTAGTCATGGAAAGAAATTTCAAGGATTTTTAGTCATGGAAAGAAATTTCAGGGATTTTTAGTCATGCAAAAAAAATCGTGGATTTTTTTACTCATGGAAAAAAAATTGGCATGGCTCTAAGGAATTATGCATTTAAAACATTTACTTGGACTTGACATTTAAAACATTTAAAAAAATTGGCATGGATTTTACTATATACCTGAACAAATTACTTATTTCTGCAGTAGTACCCCATAACCATTTACTTGGACGCATTTGAAACAAGTCAATACATATTATTTATGTGCCTATTGTATCCCTTAATTATTGATTCTTTGAAATAAGGGCATACATATTAATGTTTCTCTCTTCTACTTAGACGAGCTCATAGGGCTGTATACGAGCTCTAGCTCAAGTTCAACTTGACTCGCACTTTCGAACTTTTCCAAAAATCGTGCATTTGCCTTTTACCTAAAAGTGGTGTTTACATGCTATCGAGGAATTGACTGGCCACCAAATTCTTTCGAGAAAAGGCATCCAGAACACCGAGAGAACCTGGTGATTTATGCTGGTCATGCATATCTACGAATTTTTTTTCAGGATTAAAATCCCAGGAATTCATTTCCATGACTAAAAATCCCTGAAAATTTTTTCCAATGATTAAAAATCCCTGAAAAATTTTTCCATGATTAAAATGCCCAAAAAAAATTTTCAATGACAAAAAATCCATGAATTTTTTCCATGACCAGAATCCTTTTCCACGACAAAAAATCCAGGATTTTTTTTCCATGACCAAAATCCAGGAATTTTTTTCCATGACCAAAAGTCCAGGAACTTTTTTTCCATGACTAAAAATCCACGATCTTTTTTCCTTGGAAATTTTTTCCATGTATAAAAAGTCCATGATCTTTTTTCCTTGGAAAAATTTTCCATGACTAGAAATCTACGAAAATTTTTTCCATGGCTAAAGTCGATCATAAAAGATCAACGAAAGGTTTTTTCCATGATAAAAGTTCAATACTAAAAAATCCATGAGAATTTTTTCTACGGCTACATATTAAGTTTCTCTTGTTATTATTGTCCCTACATTGGCCATTAGCCACACTTAAAATTTTGGGGTTTTCAAATTTTTGCACTTGCTTTTAAGGTAAATGTCGTTTCTTTAGCGGAAAAAAACGTGAAATTGAACAACAAGTTTGATTGCTTCATCATTTGTTTCTGGTTGATTAATCTACATGGGCATGGGGAAGGTTCTATATGTTCAGTTTCAGAGTGATTAAAAGATCACGAAGAATCTATACAGCAAATTTGATTGTGATTGCTTCAACAGCATTTGTTTCTGGTTGCTTAATCTACATGGGGAAGGTTCTATATTTTCAGTTTCAGAGTGAATAAAAGATCATGGAGAATCTATACATTTCGTCTAAGAAATTATGCAGAAATTATGTGACTTACCATATAAACAGAATGGTCTGACGATCTTCATAAAAGATCATAAAACAAGCATGCTTATGAAACAGATATGTTAAATAAAGCAGTTCACTGATTAACTTGTAAACTAATTTCCAGAAACCGTATGGCCTTCAAGACCAATGAAGTTCATGGAACTGAAGTCGTATTTACCTAACATCCACCTTTAGCAACCAATTAAAACTTCAACTCCATGAAACCACCGATCTCGAAGTTTTGGGAAGAAAACCCCCAAGGTAGCTTACAATATTTAGAGTCTGGAAAAATAACAGAGAAAGAATCAACATATTTTAGTTTCTGTATGTATAGGAATGTATGTATAGGAATGTAAGGACATTTGTCTGCACGATTTAATTAGTCACTCATGTTTTCCAAAGGCCTACAGATGAAAACCTTTGAGATTTCAAACGAAGCCCCTAGTTTTGTGGAGAACAAATTGACAACAGTATCTTAACTAAGAAGAATGAGAAGAAGTTCGCTTGTGAAACGACATCCGAAGCGTTGGCAATCGGAGCAAGTGCATGCAATGCACGGCATTAATCGGAGAGAAAGATAGAGAAAGCGAAAGAAACGAAGAAAGAAAGATGGACGGAGGGGGAGAGTGAGTGAGAGATATCCTATTACCGTAGATAATGCAGCTTGAGATGAATCGAAACTCCTAGATCAAAACCCCGCTCGCAAATTGCCATTCACTGCAGATGGATGAATGGGTCAGGAAGGTTAAAAGAATCCCAGAAAGTAATCGCTGCCTAGGGTCACAGTCCGCCGACCCATCCCCCTCATGAGCAGCCTCCTTCCGTCGCCATGGCCGAGGCACAGGGGCGAGAGAGAGAGAGAGAGAGAGAGAGAGAGAGAGAGAGAGAGAGAGAGAGAGAGAGAGAGGCATTTACCTTCGGGGCACAACAGTGGTGGTGGAGGTCGCCGGTGGGAGAGCGAGCGGTTGTGGTGGTGGAGGGCTGAAAGCGCAGGAGAGGCAAGAGACAGAACGGAAGCTTCTGGACGACCAAGATCAAAGCAACTAAAAGCAATCAAGAAACTATTACTTCCATTCTTGGATGACCGACCGCTCCACCCATCATTTCCATTTTGGATTTAATTTCATTTGGAAGCAGCATTTCTCCCGCATTTCATATGATGGTAAAGTAAAATGAGGTAGACCCAGCTTGACTTATTCAGTCGCAGTCTTCCTTCAAATATATATATATATATATATATATATAGAGTTGCTTTTACTTCTAAAGTTGAACATATGTTTATTTAATTTTTGCTTGTTATCTTATTGAATTAATTACAAACAAATTATATTTAAAATATTTTAAAAAAAAAAGTAAAAACAGTAACAAGCACCGATCCATAACAATATCTACTAGCTAATATGTCCTATCAGCAGGAAAGCTAATGCCGAGCCATCAACAATATTTACAAAGTTGATTTTGAAATTTGATGAGCCGAAATTTCAAAGGACTACTTGAATTAACTTTGAGGGACTAGCTAAAAATCCACAAAAACCTACTTCCATGAATGTTCTTTCTGGGGGATTAGGAATTCTGAACGTTCTTGGCTAGTAATTATCTCTTATTTGGGGACCTGGTTCTCCGCTCTATGATCTGAAGGGTTTTGTGGATTTCAAGGTACTTCAATCAATGCAATTGGTGGCACAGCTGGTGGTTTAAGAAATGGCATGGCATAATATAAGTATCATGGATGCATTTCCTCTTTGGTTCACCTCATCGTTTTTTATTTCAAAAATTTCGAACATGGTCATGAACGAAATAGGAGGAGGAGGAGAATTTACCTCATTGATCTTGAATTGGCCAAAGGTAAGATTTTTTCTTCTTCTTTTTCCTGGCGATGCTCTCCTTCGTGTTATTTTGACATAATCGACGTAAAACGAACAAATGGGCTATGGCTGTGACGAGGGCAGAAGAATTGGTTGGATTTGGAGGAGAATTTATATATATTAAAATAGTAAATATCAAAGAAGCCAATGTAAAAATATAAAAATTTTAACGGCTTTTGCATGTGGCTCCGCCAGTGGAATATATATATAGGATCGATTCGTTGGCTGATTTGAGACTTCAAGTCTCAACCCCGCGCGAGCAATTCCAAATTATCATATTTTCGTTCACTTTTAAGTTGAATAATTTAAAGATTTCTTATCTGTTCTTACCTATTCAGCTGGAGCGGCTGATTCACATAAATAGATTGGGTAGCTGTGCCGATTGTATTTCGCTGTTGATCTTTTATAACATTGCGTTTATGAGCCAATTCTGTTTCGTTATTTTATTTGGTGACATTGAAGCAGAGGTTCACAAATCGCTGTTCAGAATGTACAGAAACAGAGGAATGCCAAGAGATATTTCTGCCATTACACACAAAAAACGATGGTCATGGTGGTTTGCCTACCCTTTCAAGCCCTTCTTTTGTTTCCCCTTATTACAAGCAAGAGATATAAACAATAATATTACCCTTTTCTTCTTGCCTGCTTCCAGAGAAAAAGGCATTTACCGTAGTTTCTTGATAAAGAAGGGAGAAGAAAGGTCTGAAGGTCGGAAACGTTTTCGTTTTTTAAATGCATAATTCCTTAGAGCCATGCCAATTTTTTTTCCATGAGTAAAAAAATCCACGATTTTTTTTCCATGACTAAAAAACCCTGAAATTTCTTTCCATGACTAAAAATCCACGATTTTTTTCCTTGACAAAAAATCTACGAATTTTTTTCCTTGACTAAATATCCCTGAAATTTTGTCCAGGAATTCTTTCCTTGACTACCATGATTTTTTTTCATGACAAAAAATCCCACGATTTTTTTTTCGCGACAAAAAAACCCACGATTTTTTTCCGTGACAAAAAATCTCATGATTTTTTTCCATGACAAAAAACCCCGGGATTTTTTTCCATGACTACAAATCCCAGAATTTTTTTTTCCATGACTAAAAATCCCATGAGTTTTTTTCCATGACTAAAGTCCCAGGAATTTTTTTCCATGACCAAATCCCAGGAATTTTTTTCCATGTCCAAAATCCCATGAATTTTTTTTCATGACCGAAATCCCATGAATTTTTTTTCATGACAAAAATCCCAGGATTTTTTTTCCATGACTGAAAACCCCAGAAATTTTTTTCAGGAGTAAAATCCCAGGAATTCTTTTCCATGACTAAAAATCCCTGAAAATTTTTTCCATGATTAAAAATCCCTGAAATTTTTTTCCATGATTAAAAATCCCAGAAATTTTTTTTCAATGACAAAAATCCATGAATTTTTTTCCATGACGGGAATCTTTTTCCACGACAAAAAATCCAGGATTTTTTTTCCATGACCAAAATCCAGGATTTTTTTTCCATGACCAAAAGTCCAAGAACTTTTTTTCCATGACTAAAAATCCACGATCTTTTTTCCATGGAAAATTTTTCTATGAATAAAAAATCCATGATCAAAAGGTGAAACATGAAATTACTTAATGGCCTGAGCGCGCCCCCCCTCCCTCCGCCCCTGTACGAGTACACTAACATGTGGCACATAATTCAGTAGTTGTACCATAAAAATTGGAGAATTTCACAAGTAATAAATCTGTTTTTAATATATTTATAGGTAACCGTTTCATATTCGATAAATGGTAAAAAACTGTTTTACTTAATAAAATTGACAAACACCTGCTTGATTAATTGATCTATTTTGGCAAAATGCTTGTTAAACCAATAAAAATTTACTTTTTCCTTTATAAAAATTGACCTCAAAAAGAAAATAACTTCGTTTTAATAAAGAATTCACCAATAAATAAGAAAGTCGTTCACCAAACTAATTAGATTATAGAAATTAACTAAGCTGATTATTGGGTACGTTTATAGAGATCAACACAAGTTAATGAACTTAAAATTGGTTTTACTTGAGAGAATTTTAGTGTTTTATCAAACTGAAACTAGAGAGCATTTTCGTTCTTTTATGCTTAAGTGAACCCAACCTTAATTGGCAAAACTTTTTTTTTTTTTTGTTAAATCACACAACACATAGTTGTGTTCCATGATATGCTTAAATATAACCGGTCCTCCTGTAGAACAAGGTAAGTACAAAGTTGAATGGCAAGAAACAAACAGACAAGATATAATTATAAATCATCTACTTAAAAGGAAAAATAAACACATCACATGTGAAACATGATAATAAGTAAAAAAGGAGAAGAAATAACAAGAAGTATATAAACTTACCAGAGAACAGCTACATAAAAGGATGAATAGGAAAATGAAGGTTGATTTCAACCAATTATGCAAGCATAACGGTATCATGGCTTTCCTTATATTTTTACATTTTAAAACTTCTGTCGTACATTTATCTGAATTTCCATTTTGTCCAAACAAATTTATGCATTATCAAGATATCAATTTTTCCTTTTTTTTTTCGCAATAGGAATTATTGAATTATGCCCCAAAAATAGTGAACTAAAATATGTGTATTCTAGATTTGGATGTATCAATGCCGCAGAAAACAAAGACAATTTAGAAAGACGTGAATATGCACAAGAGTCTACAAGAGTTTTCTCATTTTTTATAATAAATATTTAAAAGATCAACTTTCCAAAATTGAGAAGAAAACTTTTCGAAGCCATGAAAATACAAAATAAAATTAGAGAGGAAAATTCACAATATTTTATCAAGGACATGAAAGGTTCACAAGGCATTTAATAGTCATTAGACAAAAGATTAAAATTTAAAAAATTTCCGACACAGTCTAAAATTTAAACAACCAGTGGTAAAGAAAACATTCCAAAAAAAAATTTAAGTAACTAAGCAAAATTCCACAAAAAATTAATAGACCAAGTGCTTGACAAAAATATACAAATTTTCATCCAAGATAATATAGAATCATGGGCTTAAAATGTCAAAGAGCTTAAGAAAATCCAAGAAAATTTTTCAATAGTGAGATAATTTTTTTTAAAACAAAGTTTGCAAGTATTAGTAAGAAAGTCATGAAAGTCTAAAAAAGGAGCATTACTTTTCACAAGTTAAAAATATCTCGGGGAGCTTCAAAAAACTATGTAAGAAATTTACCTCAACTTTTCCAATAAAAGACAGAAAAACTATTTCTAAAACGATTTCAAAATTATTTATTAGTTTTCATCATTCGCAAAAAAATTAAGACGATTCTAGAAAATCTTAGAAAACTTGTACAAGTTATAAAGATTACATAATGCTGGGAAACTGATCTTTGATTCCGCGCCATCCAAACGTACTAGAAAGCTTGTTCCTCAACCTCTAGATACTTGACCTCCTTTTTTGATGTACTTTTATTGGAAGCTGCAGCTTCCGTAGAAAGGACAAAAGGCTTCTGCTTTCAATTCTTCTGTCACATCGTATATGCTCGAAAACACTTCCGCTTTTTTATGGAAACAACTCAAGTAAGCAAGATTTCATTGCAACAACTACCCCAGCAGACTCCCACATGTAACTGCACACACACATATATAGAGGGGGGCTGTTGGTGGTGAACATCAAATTATGGTGTGATATCAAAAGAACACAAAAGATTTAGCAAATTAACCTTTCAGATTATGCTTATGCCCAAACAAAGAAAGTACTGCAGCATTATTCACCCAAGTAACATACTAAGAATATTTTATTTCTTAAATGAATAGCAAATTTTGAAGCTGAAACCAACAGAAAAGTTCTTACCTCCCAATAGAATCAGCCACAACTTTCACACTCAGAAATTTCAAAAGTTCTTTGTACAAGCACTGAGAATTACCAGCATGTACCTTGCAGCTGCAATAGCTTCTTCAGTTGTTAGTGGCTTTTGAATGAACCTCACATAATCACATTGCATTTGATGCATCTTGACATCCAGACAAACACAAATATGCATGATAAATTACCTTTTTGAGACTCAATGCATAACATAGATGAATAGACATAAAAACATTTCATTAATCCCTATTCTCATGTAACAATGTTTATCTATAAATGATGCATTAAATGTTAGGAAGTTTCTACTTCCAGTCCATCGTCCAGGAAATGGACATGATTAGAATAAGCATGCTTTAAAAAACTTTCAGGATGTCATGTCCAGCAAGGATCACTACAGCTACTAGGATTCAATAACTTCAGATGGATGCAGGACCAACTCTAGTTCCTCTATCGCCAGGTAATCATAAGATGCACGTAATGGAAACAAAGAAGCTCTAGACAATGTTCTCAGTGTCTCATAACAGTTTCCTCGTAGAAATCAAGGGAAGAAATACTGTCTGAATATTCTTTCTTTCAATACATCAATTAGTCTGTCCTCCTTAACAAGATTTTAAATCTATACATATAATTTCTAAGTGGTTCAACAACTTGTGTCGAGCCATCAACACTTTGTTCTCTTTTATTGCCCCGTTATTGCTACATCACATGTAGGTTTAGGATATCCATCAAGTGATGAATTCCAGGGAGCAATGCCTGGCCAGTTGTTGTTCTCCAACCGTTCATTATTAAATTTTGGAAATCTTAAGGTTTGCCACTTTGCCTCTTCATCCTGCAGTCTTAGGGTTTCTGCGGGATTCGTTCAAATGGATTTCTCTCCATAAAATGTTTGAAATTGTAAGAAAAAACTATCAAAAGAATGGCTTTGTGTAGAACATCATAGAATGATCGCATCCCTAACATGCAAAAGAAAAAGAAAAGTGAAAATATAAGGAAAAGAACATCACATCACAGTTGCCGGAAGATGGGACAATATGACCACTAAATGTCACAAAATTTTCTTGAGGTATTCAAGTTGATAATTTCGCAAGATTGACTATGTAGTGGTTGCTGTGATTGTTAAACAGAGAACCATGAACTACGATCAACATTGACAAGCAACACCAACTTTTGTATGAGCATTGATTTCATAATCAAGCGTCCCACCCCATTCATCAAAGAATTGAAAGAAAAGCAAAGTTTTTTACAATGAATAACCAGAGTGTGCAAAGTAAAGTCAGTTGACTTTCTTTTCCTCTATAAACTTCTAAATCTTTTTTTTTTCCTTTGTTTTTCAGGTCCCCTCTTTTTCCTAAAATTGAGGGGATGATTGTTGTACAGAGAAAAAAAAAATGAGAGAGCAAGAAAAAAGATGGGTTTATGTGTGTGTGTGCATTTGTCCAATTATATTAGTGATGAATGATTCTAAGAATCTAAAAGTTAGGTGAGATGACTTAAAAAGCATTAATAATTACATGAATTGGATACTTAAGATATTTCCCATGACATTGCATGATAGACTTGAGTATCTATTCTCTATTGAACAGTTGAACTAATAGGCTGCAGAATGCAGACACCTTAGTGTGGCTAAGATCAATGTGGCACCACTTTATTGAATAATGAAAGATCTACACTGAGCACTAAGAAGTAAGAACATCCTACTGTTTAGTGGTGGATAGAGAGGTTACCACTATACTGTTGTTCCTTCCCAAAACTCAAAATGATCTTTCTGACAAAGTCAGAGCTTAGAAGTTTAGTTTTTTACTTTTTTATAGCAGATCCTGCAACTAATGAAGAGTTTCACTTCGTGGGAAGGTCTTGATTTAAACACCAGAAGGTATACATACGGTATAAAACATAAGGACTTGATCATGAAATCCTGAAATGCTTTTCACTTTTCAGGATTCATGTGGCCTCCAGAAGAAAAATAAAAGTGCAACCTTTCCATAGTTGCAGTAGTATTCATTACTACCACAAAACCTAACTTCAAAAGGTTTCTTGCCTGGGGTCATTAGGTGAGGACAACAAACCATAGAACATTGAAGTTCATTTTGGCCTATAATCTTTGAAATTCTCAGCTCCTGAGAATGGGCAGCTTTTTGAGATCATTATACCAGTTTCTATGGGATCATATTTTGCAGAAAATACTCAAAAATTTTGAAATGAGATCATCACAAATCCGAACAAATTTATGAATCTCAACACCAAGATCATCTCTCTCACTCTCTCTCTACCACCCCTCTCTCTCTTCACTTTTTCAGACAGCATATTGAGGTGTTTGAAAGATAAGGTGTAGACTAATAATGAAACAGAGGAGAAGGATCAAGTATGAAAGATCATATGATAATATGACAATAGAGAATGAGAGAGTAGGCTGTATGGCCTCCGAGCTTATACAAATATAATTTTAAGTTTTAAAATTCACAAAAAGTGCCCACTTAAGTTTTGGGTGCAACTTAAGTACATAGAGAGAGTTTATCTTTTAGTACCTGGTCTCAAGGGAACATTTCCAATTTTTGTATGTTAAAAAGTTAAAATGCATTGTCGCAACAGTTTTAGGCCAGTGCATGAAACATGAAATGGGCTAGTCCCATATGAAATAGCTGAAAATTGTTGGTTTCTTCACCAAGATATAAAAGAAAACATGAATCAGTTCCTTGTAGAGGTCTGATAGAAGATGAATCGATCCTTAATCAATACAACATATCTCCAAAAGGCAGCATAAATTCATGCTTAAACAAACCAGACACATAAAAGAGATAGGTGACGAAAACACCGAACGAATGGTCCAGCACCATATACATTTCCTTCAAACCCCGTGGTAAAGCGGAAGGAACGACACCCAAAACCTTTGGCCAGCGAAGCGAGCGCATGCGATGCATGGAATTAATCAGAGAGAAATGTAGAGAAAGAGGATGAAACAAATAAAGAAAGCAAGAGGACGGCGGGAGAGAGAGAGACAGAGAGACGTTGTTACCTTAGATAATGCAGCTTGAGAGAATCGAGACTCCTCGACTAAAACCCTCGCTCGCCAAATCGCCAGTCGCTGTGGATGGAAGAATGTAGCCTCCCCCGACAAAATAATCGCTGCCTTGGGTCACAGTGCCCCGACCCATCCCCTTCCAGAGCAGCCTCCTTCCCTAGCCATGGCCGACGGATAGGGGGAGAGAGATTTACCTTCCAAACACGACGATGGTGGCGTGGAGCGCCGGCGGAAAAACAAGCGGTCAGGGTGATAGAAGGCTGGAAATGTGCGAGCGTGGGAGACGCAACAGACGGAGCGGAAAAGGAGGAAAGTATTCCACTTTTTTATGACAAAACCTCGATCATCAGCAACTAAAAGCAAAAGACTTCAAGAAACGGTTACTTTCCGTTCTTGAGCGATCATGTGAATTTGGATTTAATTTCAACGAAGTAGCACTGTTAATCCCACACATTTCATTTAAATATAAGTAAAATAACCTTAACACACCCAAGCTTCATGCTGTTCACTTTGCATTAACCTCCTTTAGTAAACCTAATAGATTATAGAAATTAACTAAACTGAGTATAGTTGTCCTACTGATTATTGGGTACGTAAATAGAGATCAATACAAGTTAATGAACTTAAAATCAGTTTTACTTGAGAGAATTTTAGTGTTTTTTCGAACTAAAACCAGAGAGTATTTTCGTTCTTTTATGCACATAGTTGCGTTTCATGATATGCAAAAATATAACCTGTCCTCCTGTAGAACAAGGTAAGTACAAAGTTGAATGGCAAGAAACAAACAGACAAGATATAATTATAAATCATCTACTTAAAAAGAAAAATTATGAGGAAAAATAAACACATGTGAAACATGATAATAAGCAGAAAAGGAGATGAAATAACAAGAACCATAATTACCAAAGAATAGCTTCATAAAAGGCAGGGAGCCTTGTATGGCCAAGAAATGGCGAGACAAAGCAACCAAATATGTTAAGAATATCTAACAAGAAGCAAAAGATAAACTAACGAGTGGATTCTGAATTCCTCGGGCGAGAGAGAGAGGGTACCAAGACATCGCTTTCTTTATAGACAGACGCAGAAGCGCCCCAAGTTCCACCGCGTGTATCATAAGGGATTTGCCTTTTCTACTGATTCCTACGGGTTGGATAAAAAAAAAAATCTTGAATGAGGTATTCAACTCCAGGGATGAATCGAAAAAGAACTCTTTATTGGTTCTACCTCAGCATTGGTTGATGGTCAACACTCTATCAAACCTTGATGTCCTGAAAATCAAAGTTGTTCCTGAAGCTTCCCTTTGCCAGTGTTTTTTGCGTGAAACTAAGAATGAAAGATGTGCCTAGGCGGCATGCAAGCAAGCTGTGCATGCAAAGAGAAGAGATCGCCTCTACTACCACGCTCCGGCTCCGCGGGCCCAAAGGAAAAAGGAGACATTGGTAAGAGAATCAAGGGACAGGGGGCGGAGGCAGGGGCAGCAGTGGCCATAGAAATTCTATTTTTGCCACCGTAAAACTTTTGGAAGATTATGGTGGCCCCTCGGAGAGATATTCAAAAATTCTATGCAGTAATGTTTTGCTTGATTTTTTAGCTCCCATAAAACCAAATCCTGGCTTGGCCCCTGACAAGGGAATTCATGTTCCCAATCAACTGCCATTTACAAATCAAGCTTATTTATATGCATATGAAAAATATTTGAATACAACAAAAATATTCAAGAAAAGAAAAACTTAAGATGAAGGTAATATATATGTAATCTTAGTTAAAGCTAATTAACGTCTTCTCAATTAAAACAACAACAAAATCTAATTAATATTCTTACCTAATCGAATAAGATAATTCCAGATGAGAAAGGACAGTTCTAGATCCAACTGAGGACGCCATTCCAGATTGAACATGGCGTTTGCTCCTACATCAGCTGCTTTGTTTAAACACACTGATTGCTGAAGAATGACCTTTAGCTGAGATCAGCATAGGCTAAAGGGGGGAAGCTCTCGTGGACGTAGGTGAGGCGTGATAAGTTTCAGTCTCCACAGGGTTTGGTAAATCCAAACCAGGATGGGGTTGTGGATTGTATTTTTTGTAGGATATTTATTGCATTGGCATTAAGATGGCATTCAATAAGACAAGGACACTGCCTTCTTTAAGCACAAGTTCGCACATCTTTCTTCTTCTTCTTCTTTTTCTTGTTTCAGAAAATATTATGTAATTATAGATATTATTTCTGGATACAACAATCTACTGCTAATATAATGACACGATGATCTCCTAACAATGCATATAATAGTACTTACAATCTAAGCGTTAATTAATTTCTTTTATATTATTTCGATTTTCAATTACGTTCTTGGTCGGCCAATGCATGCAGCAGCATGCTACATCAAATATATTTTTTATGTTTTAAAATCTTACAGTATTTTTTTAAGAGTTGACGTTTATCCTTGCTCTTAACAGTTTATCTTCCCATGGACGTGATTGGATTTTAATTTTCTTTTGATGATCATTATGAATCATTACGTTCGCATTAGATTCCAGTATTGCTCCCATTCACGTTGCGTGAAAAGTCAGATGATGTACCTTTAACTATAAATTAAAACACTAAAATCCTGAGGTCATTGCAGTAGCAGGTATACCCACCTTGTTCCTTCTCTCTGTCTCTTTTTCTTCACAATTTTGTTACTTGGGTGGTGGCTCCAGAGTAGATTTGTCATGTCACTGGGATTCTGCCAGAGAACCAAACACATGGACACTGATACCTGCAACTCTTTGACAGATAACATTTGAGAGAAAAATGTGTTTTTCAAAGGTAGTGTTTGACTAAGAGTCTCGGCCTTATTAAAAGCTGTGCAGTTCAGTAGTGTGGATGGATCTTAAAGTCATGTTGCATATAAAAGAAAACTAGGAAACTCAGATCAGCAGTGAAATAAACATTTTAACAAAAAAGAAAAGAATATTTATAAAACAGACCAAATGACAAGGAAGATGTATATGATGCTTAGAATGGAAACACATGGATTCGTGTACTTGCTACTTTTTGACAAGTAACATTTAAGAGAAAAATGTATTTCTCAAAGGGAGTTATAAAACGTACCAAATGGCAAAGGAGATGAACACGATGCTTTGGTGCTTCGTGTCTTCCTGGTTTGCTTCAAAGCCATTAATTAGTTGGAGACGTCAAAGATAGGCTTCAATTCAGTCGATGGTTAGTTTAACCTACTTTTGACTCTTGAAACATAAAATAGTGCCGTGATCTCTCTTATTTTGAAGTATTAGGTGCATGAACAGTTTTGTCTAGCTCACATGCATCGGTGGACGTTGAATCTGTGCCCGAAGAAACATCGGTGCCTTTTTTCTTCTTCCTCATAAAAACACGAAGCAGGAAAGATACTGCATCGCTGACTACATCTGCAATTTATCAATTTCTTTGAGATATATGGTTGATCTTTTTGCAGAATTTTGATGAGAAATTACATTGAAGATAGTGCTTCTCTCTTTGTTACAAATTGCTCTTTCGATAGTCGATCCTTTTACGAAACGTAAAAATCTTTCTGCGGCGATGTTTTAAATATGAACATGAGAAAAGTGAAAACCTCGAAGGACCTTCTTAAGTAACCAGCGCAGCTCTATGTAATTTTGAAGTCATCACAATGTCATTTTCATTTCTTCAATGAAACTTTTTATGTAATTTTGAAGTCACCACAATGCCATTTTCATTTTTCCAATAAATTTTTTTATGTAATTCCTAAGTCATCACAATGTCATTTTCGTTTCTCCAATGAAACTTTTGAGTAGTGGTCCATACCAGCCCCCATGTATCTCCGCCACTGACCATGAAGACTAGAGATGCAAAAGAGTTGAATTTTGTCTTTCCGCAGCCCAGCCCGAAGAGGGGTTTGTCAATGCTTTTGTTATAATGGTCTGCTCGGGCCCAACTCCCCATGAATTTGGTTCGACCCAGGTCTGAACCAGTTGCAACCCTTAGGTTCGCACCAAAAGGCAGCGTCGGTAGAGACTCGGGCTAAAATTGCACCGAGAAAGGTCCACATTAGCTTCTGTCATACAGTTAAAGAAGGGCAGAGCGAAGAAACCAAAGGAAACAGTTGATGGCAAGCTAGAGCAAATCCAGCACATGAAAGTGAGGCCCCAACAAATTCACCAACTCCCATTCATCAACCTAACCACACCTGTCATTAGTTGCCAAATGCATGCTCCTTTATAACCTACAAAAAGAAGGAAACTAAAAGGGAAAAAGTAGAGAAGAAGGAACAAAGAGCAAAAGGAAGAAGAAGAAAGAGCCTTCGACAACAATCTATGGTGTCATTACAGGACGTCCCAACGCTCTCTTTCTGTAGTTCTAAGCAACATCATTCCTTCCACCCATCCAAGCTTCCCCAACGTCGCCTCCCTCATTCCTCACAGATGTAAAGTCACCATTATTCCCATTCATCATCTTCCATGACGTGGATGTATAATTTTTTATAATAGCAGAAAATGGATGACTCCGATGAATTTCTTTTAAACAAGAAATTGGGTTGAATTGTTGTTGACACTGAAAAAGAGTTGGAAATGGATCGACTTCTTCGTCTTCAAGGTGTGCGGTGATGAATGTCCTTGAAGTTATCTACAGTAACTTGGCCATGAAGAATGATCTTTTTGATTAAAATGAGAGCTAAAAAAGTTAGGCTATAATTATTATTAGCCGAAGATGTTATCCAGGATAAAGAATGCAAGGATTTACTTAGTTTACAGAGACAAAATGGAGTAATTGATAGCTTCAGATTTGAGATGGTAAGGATTTAAGAACCGTGGATTTATGATCAGACCCAACTCCCTTCGATCTTAAATCCGATGTTTTCTTAATACCCAAAAAAAAAAAATAAGGATCTTAAGTGTGGATCTTAAATCAAAACTAAGATTCTTAGTTTGATAAACCATGGATCTTTTTGCTACATTAAAAGAAAGCCTACTATCTACATCAGATGCATGTGGAGTAATCAAACATCCCCCGTAAGAGTCTTTAAAAATCCACAGTCATATCAAATTTCTATTATTCTGGACAAGACAGATACAAAAGATGCTGACCCTATTTAAATATACACGGATCTAAGGGAACAATGTATTTGTAGAAAATTTCAATAACACCCTAAGAAAAGCGTATTATATTGGGATCAGACTGTATGATACTCCTAAAACATTACTCAGGTTGAGAAATTATTTTCTACGGAAGCCCAAACATTTTGAAACGAGAAATTATTATTTGATGTTTTTCTCCCTTTGCGCTATAAATTTTATTCCGAAGAAGAAGAAAACCCAAAAAATTTTCTTTACATGTCCGCACCAAAAACCGACAGTTTTGAAGTCAAAGACGCCACTGATTAAGAAATTTACCGCTGCTCCTAAAATGTTCAGATCTGTCTTCTCAAAATGAGTCATACTTTAAGAATCCATTTATGAACTGCTTTTAAAATGTTTTATTTATCTTGAAGCAATCCTTTTATTGGTGACAATCACCATCCCCCATTGCAAATCCTTGGCAACTTCTGAAGAAAGGCTCTAAAAAATGGCCAGTTTGGTAGGAACTTAATGCAGAATTATTAACAGAATCTCATAGTTCTTTTAATCGACCATTCTTCAAAATTAAGCTGCACTTCTCAAATTTACTGAAGGGCAGGAGAAGAAAAAGAAAAAAAAATGCAACATAAAACAAGGAACAGGTCTCACCTTCCCCCCGACATATACACATATATATTTATTGAATCTCAGTTCGTAGACGCAGTCGTCAGAAAATTTCCGCCAAGGCGCATGCTCTTCAAAGCCCAAGGAAGAAAAAAAGAAACAAGAAAAAAGAGGAAGGAGGAGAAAGATGAAGCCCAGCGCCCGGAGGAACCGCTTCCCCGTCTTCTTCCTCTCCCTTTCTTTCTTCATCTTCCTGGCTTTCCTCTACAGCGAAGACCTCAGCTGCCTGCTCAGTCAATCCATCCTTCCTTCTCCTTCTCTCCAACTAGCAGGTACTTCAGCGTCCTCTCTCTTCCCCGTCCTCCTCGTTTTCTGCGCAGATCAACTTCAGAATCTTCCAGATGACGAAGGCAGATCCTTTTCTCCGACTTTTCCTTTGTTGGTATCCTGAATTTGGCGGTTTTCAGATGTGCAGAGGCCCACAGAGAGAGAAGACGGCTCTTACTCGGAGGCCCAACTTCGCCAGAGGCTGAACCTTGAGAGGGTGCCATTCTCAATCGGGAAGACGGAAGATGGATGCAATCTGTTTGCAGGGAATTGGGTGAAGGATGAAGCGTTCCATCCCAATTATCAAGAGCACGAGTGCCCATACATCCAGCCTCAGTTGACATGCAAGGAGCACGGCCGCCCTGATTCAGATTACCAGCATTGGAGATGGCAGCCCCATGGCTGCTCCCTTCCCAGGTAAGAGATCGAGAAAACGCTTCCATTTTGTTTGTTGATTGCAGATCGTTGCGATTCAGCTCAGGTTCTTGAATTTTAGTTACCATTAACTTTATATCTTGGATATGTTTAAAATCTTTTAGCATGAAACTATGCCCCACAAAAAAGTTTTTCAGGCGATCAAACACGCCCCAAAAGGTACTGCGGGGATATCCCAGCTTTCTGCCGTTTGAATGGGCGAACTAAGTACGACTTAGAGTTTCAGGATAATCGATCTTACGATTAGAAAGCTATAACATTTTCTTCTGATCAATTGTCTTTTTACTGATCACTTATGATGTACGAGAGATGAAAATTTTAGGGAAAAAAAAAGTACAGGCATTTGTAGCTGTGGGACCGAGGAAATGCTTTCTTGAAAAATTTTACCATCGCTTGTTTTACTAGGGAGTGAAAATTCGCTCGTTCAATACATGTGTACTGAATCCACCAATTTTTTTACCATCAAGTCGTTTAGACTTTGGAGATACTTTATCTCCATCCAAATGTCCTAAATGAGGGCAACAGTTGGGATTCAACGCCCGAATTATTGTTTTTCTTCTTCCATAACGCGCTCTAGAAATTATCAAGGGCTTGAAACAATATTACGTAAATAAAAAAAATGTATTTTAGTTGGATTTTTTCCTGTCATCTTCCTTGAAGTATATTTTTATTGCACTTTAATATCAATCTTCAATGTGCAGTTAAAATATTAAGAATGTAAGTTAGTAATAAAAGATAATATCTAAGAAAATTAGAGTTTTTTTTTTCTTACTTTTCGAGTTAGGGAAAGTTTTATTGAAGCTCCTATTGAATAATTTTCATCACAATGAGTAGCTTTGTCTTTGTGAAATTGTATAAAAAGTGGAAGATCTTCGAAGGCGAAAACTTTTCAATTTTGTTAATTTTCGTAACAGTGTTTGTTTCATTCAGATGAAGCGAGAATACGACCTATTCTACGCGTATTTTCTGTCCTCTTGGTTTGTTTTCGGGGGCACAGTGTCACCATCAAGATCTTTTCGTGTCCCACACTCTGTTTCCTCTCTACGCCGTCCATATTTTTTAAGTTTTGTTATTTAATAGCAAAAATAATTTATTAAAAACAAAAACATATAATTTCATAACCAATTCGAGTCGTATCAGAGCACGTCTCTGTGTTTGGTTCCGATCATTTAATCTTGCTTTAAATTAAAGGGCCAATGGCTTGTGTCTTTCCGTACAGTCTACATGACGAGAACTATCTTAATCAGCTTAACTTCTCGAGATATGTCCCTTGCCATCCTTTTAAGTGTCGGTGGGCATATATATCGAGCAATAGCCGGTTCCATTTAATAGGGGTGGAGCCCTAATTTTTAATGAAGATAGTCGAATTATAATATTAAATTTTTGATAAGAACTAAAATATAATTTTTTAAATTTTTTTATTTTTTTTAAGGGAGGGGCCAAGGCCCCTACAACCCCCCTTGGCTCTACCCATGCCGTCCAGTAATGGCCACCGAATATCTTCACTAAAGTTGGCACAATGAATGAGATGAGGGATGGTAGACGGTTAGTTTTTGTTTCAAAAAGAGGACACTGGAGACATAGTCCAGAGGGTTGCCCATAACAACAAAATGGGATTCATCTTCTCGGGATGAGAAGGATGAACACTTGGGCACCTTGGCTGGGTGGTAGAACGAAATACTTTTTACCCAACAACCCAATGCCACTGGGCATTTGTAGATACAAACAAACAAATATTTCAAAACAACAATATAAAAATGAACATATTTTGATAGGTTGGTATAGTTGCCTACACCAACCCCATGTGGCTTTACCACTGCCTAATACATTGATTAGACATCCGGCGGTGCCCTGAAGCTGTATCAAAACTTGGACAAAAAAAAAATCCACAAATCATATAATATATTTGAACAGAAAAATATACAAATCATATTGTATATAAAAGACTGTCTACAAGACTATACAAAGGTAGCTCCGATCACTCAATTCTTTCCGGTTCTCAAATCTGATGTTGTAGATGTGATCACTACGGTTTATTTGATAAGAAGCAAATTCTGCATTATTTATGTCTCAAACGCATATGAAACCACATGTTACTTACAGTTCAATAGGACTGTGCACCATGCGTGCCAGAATCTCTTTCCTGTTCATCAATACTGATATTTACAACATTACACGAACTTTAGATACCCAAAAGGCCAAAACCTAACTTTCTGCACGAAGCTCCTCGTCTCTTCTTTTCTTTCAGTTTTGTCGCTCTTCCTCTGCATAGCAGTTCCTTCTTAAAGGAGTTTCCTGCTGATTACGTGAGATCCGAGAAACTTGCGATGGTGAAATGTGGCATAGGCTGGAGATCCATGGCTTGCAATGCAGCCAAACCGTGATGCCCTGTCATCCCATTTGGCTCTGTTGCCTGTAATGGATGGTGTTTCGTGAGCGTGAAATTTCATGATTGGCCGCCGTCCCATCTAAATGTTTTGGTCTTCCCTTTTCCCCTGATAACCATTATAACTTGCTTCTGATACTGAAAATATTGGCAGATTCAATGCGACGTTGATGCTGGAAACTCTGAGAGGGAAGAGGATGTTGTACGTTGGCGACTCCCTGAACAGGGGCCAATACGTTTCCATGATTTGCCTCCTTCATCGCGTGATTCCCCAACACGCAAAATCATTTGAAACCAACGGTTCCCTCACGGTGTTCACGGCCAAGGTAATGACTACCTTCATCTTACCTTGCTTTTCCACATACTCTGTTGCGTCCTTCCATATGTATGATTTTTTCCGTTTCCAATAAACCATTTTTGGGCAAGAGGATCGAGGATCTACTGATCAAATTGAATTGCTGAGTGACTCTCCTTAGTAAAATCCTGGGCAATTTTATTTTGTTCAGAACATTGGTTTGATTTGCTTATGCATACGCACTATATAGGAGTACAATGCGACGATCGAGTTCTACTGGGCGCCGTTCCTGCTGGAGTCCAACTCCGATGACGCCGTGGTGCACAGGGTATCGGACAGGGTGGTGCGAGCCAATTCCCTCGACAAGCACGCCCGCTACTGGAATGGCGCCGACATCATCGTCTTCAACACTTATCTCTGGTGGATGACCGGCCAAGACATGAAGATACTGTGAGTCCCCCCCTTCCTCCCATCTACCCTTCTTGCCTCCAAATCAGTTCCGGCGCCTGATCAGAGGCTCGTAGGTTCGCAAACTTGACGACTTGTAGGATATTATGGATCGCACACATGAACTCTGTTCATCTAATGACGCACGATTCTTCCCTTCCTTTTGCTCTTCCACATTGTTCAACACCCATGCACCTCGGGACTCTGGAGTGGAGAAGAAAAAATCTTCTGTAGAAAGAGAGCTTGACATTTCCTATTAGAAGTTTTTTTAACCCTGGTGGAAGTCTTTCATAACGTTATCGTGATTGATTTGCAGTAAGGGATCATTTGAGAGCGAGACGAAAGAGATCTTTCCAATGGAAACAAAGGTTGCATACAAAATGGCGCTCGACAACATGGTCAGGTGGATAGAGAGCAATATGGATCCCCTTACCACCCGAGTCTTCTTTACCAGTATGTCACCAACTCATGAGAAGTAAGCATCACCTGTCCCTTGCTAAATTCACTCTTCCTTCTCTTCCCTTTGCCAAATTTTGTGCATCTTTTAAGTCTCTCAACCCAAGGGCGTTTTCTCATGTAATAAGTCGAAAGACAGTCTGCACTTTCATTAATTCATGGGCTCCCATGAACAAGTTCACGCAGAAACTGACGGATTCACCAATTCTTGGCAGGAGTAAGGATTGGGGAACTGAGAAAGAAGGAAATTGTTACAACGAAACAACTCCAATTATGGATCCGAATTACTGGGGATTCAGTTGCAGGAAGAACATTATGAGACTCATCGGAGATGTTTTCAGCAGGATGAGTGTGCCCATAACGTTTCTCAACATAACGCAGCTCTCACTGTACAGGAAGGATGCACACACTGCCATCTACAAGAAGCAATGGAGCCCTCTGACGCCTGAGCAGCTAGCAAACCCAGTGAGCTACGCAGATTGCGTCCACTGGTGCCTGCCTGGGCTTCAAGACACTTGGAATGAGCTCCTGTATGCTAAGCTCCTCTACCCTTGATAACGTATCCCTCACAGGCAAAGTCAATATGAGCATATACAGAATGCTTCTACGGACGGGGGGTTATCTCACATTATCCTGCAAAGAAGGGGAGGTCCCAGCTATTAGGGGGGCACAAGATCTCGGATTGTTAAGCAGGATAATCTGGGATAACCCCACCTTGTAATATTCTGTAACAAGTTTCCCGTGGCCCATAATTTGGACGCGGTAAAGATGGCGTGTCCTGCCGCAGATATAAAGTTTTCATTTTTTTATTTTTTCGAATGTAAAGAAAGATGGGTAAGTGCCATCCATCAAATTTGTAACTGAAAATCTTATTTCAATGCAACGGCAAAGAGATTTCATATCTCCCTCTCTCGTTTGCCCTCATGTCATACTGTACATAGCAATGTAAAACACCACAATGTCGAGTGTTATAAACTTTTGGGCAGTGATTAATCATGAACTGTAGAATGACAAGCCTGTTTAAGGCGTTATAATACATACACATCTAAAGGAAAAATCAACATTGCTCAGCTTCAGACAATTCACTCTCTTTCTGCAAAAATGGAAAAACCCTTCAAATTACTGCAGCAAGGTACTCGTTCACTGCTCCAAAGGACAGAATCATTTGGTAATGGTGGAAATGTCACGGCGGTCGGCAAAGGCCTTGTCGTATGGCACATGGGCGCTGCTAAAAGGACGATGGCATACAGTGAACTGTATCAGCCTTGCCCCCCCTCCATTGACAGTAAATTGGAGCTTTGCATGCTGTAGATATGGCGATCAAATGAGACTGCTCATTAAATACTTTTCCCTTTGGATGGGTCCTTTTTTACCCTTCATAAAATGTGTTCGATCATGTTCAGAATCGATCAGCTGCAGACAGTAATTAATTTTGTGGAGGAGTTTGGCTGGGGCCGTTAACTTAAGCCAAAACGTGACATTGTCGGTCTGAGCTGCTTCCAAGCAGGAAAACAATTTTTGGAAGACAGATGAAAAAAGGCTGGTTTTGACAGGATTTTGTAGGATAAATAGTTCCCCATGTCCATCAGGAAAAAGGACCTTCATCTGCATAATTTCAGGCTCTTTAGCTTGAATCTAAGAAAAGTTGGGCCAGGACTCTATTTAAAACCATGATGAAACCACGTCACAGCCCCCAGTTTTCTTGTGAAAATAAGCTTCCCACAGCTAGTTTTTTATTTTTATCAGGTTTCTAACTTAGCTCTAGCCATCCGAATGGGCTCTAAGCAGTGGTGTGGGCATCGGTTGTCAACTCGAATGGGCTCTAAACAGATACAGATTGGTCCGTATCTGTCATCTTTGGAATCAAAAGGAAGGACAACTTACAGGAGCGGAGCAAAAAATTTCTTTTCAACCGGCGTTATTTACTTAAAATTTTAAGGGGCACCTACGTGTAAATAAAAAAAAAAATCTAGAAATATCAATATAAAAATAAGAATTTCTTATGGGTGTGACAGTGCCCATACCTTCCTCTGCCCCTGACTACTTATTATTATTTTTACTGGCGGATACAAGGCTGAATCGCCCAATACAGTCCCAATTACTTCTGTATCAGTTGATATTTGAAAGGCCTAATTTGGCCCTTGATTTATTGTTGGGTGAACACTAAGAGTATTTCTTCATACCATTCAGCAAGAAAGTAGAAGCAGACTTAACACTAAGAGTATTTCATCATACCATAGATTTTGTCTACATAATGTAGCCGTTCATATTCTTCCTTAAATTTTTCTTTTTTTCTATAAGCAGACAACTCTTTCGAAGGGAGGTTATAGGACTGGCATCGAATAATTCGAAGATTATCTTCCTTATAAAAAAATACAACATTTGGGTGGATCCAAACGCATTTTATAAGAATCAACCCATTTCCTAAAGGAAAGACTTTAACTGTTCAGTTCAAGTATTCTAACATCTCTTGGTCGAATAAGAGCATCAACGAGAGCTTAAACTCTCATTTCTCTTGCCCTGAGGTTCAGAACTGCGTTGGTGTCTGATGTTGTTATTTGAAGTGTACCCCTTGTTGTATGTCAACCAGTACATCATGTGCACCTCATTGGTATAAGAGCGACTCAAACAAATAGCTACGAACTAGCCGGAACCAATGCACCACTCCTTGGGGCTAAGTACTCTTTAACTTCTTCGAACGGCAAGTCTCTTGGAAAACATCCGATGACAGAGTAGAACGGCAAGGCGCACTTACCATGCAAGTGCAAAAGAGATCGGCCGATTTACATCCCTTGTTTGCACCCCCAGCGGCCCCCACGGAGCACGGGCACAGGTCGAGCTTAGTGTGCGCTGGATAATGTTGATTGGCTAGGAAACTGTTCATATGAAGAAGAAACCAAGAACAGGGCATGATCAGAACAGAGTCCCCGAGCTGGCAGATTCTAAATTCATCAAAAGATTGACCGTATCTGCCCGGATTTTAAAATCCCAACAATCATATACGACATTGCTATCTCACATGAACTTCCATCACAGACTAGGGGCGTGAAGCAAACGCGGTTTGAAAATGGAGATAAGTTAGCTACATTCTTCAAAAAACCATAGGTTTGAGATGCTATTTGGCCTATAAAACCCTTTTTCTTGTGTCATCTCGAAGATGTATAATGAAGATCACAATAAACTACTCTTTAGGAAAGAAAAGCAGTCGGTGTTTGTATCTCCGGCGAGGGTTCCGGCATCTGAGCTTCGAGGTGCACAAAAGGGCTGCCGTCCTCGGGCTGAGTAAAGAAGCAAAGTAAAAGAAAGAGCAAAAAGGAAGGTCACTGAAATTCAAATGAGAAAGAAAAACTTCGCTTCTACTTCATCCAATTATTGCACACTATCTTTTGCCTTTTCTTTTTTTTTTTTTTACTTGAAACGTAATCAATTTCAGTCTTTTTTTTAGCATCCCAAGGGAAGAATGCCTGGTTGGTGTCGTTCCTTTTTCCACCTTTCGTTCTTCCCCTTTTCGTTGGCCACCAAGTCCCAACAGCAAAGTTCATAAAAATGCGAGCTCCAATTAAATCAAACACCCTGATGCGATGAGATGATTCTCGCCTGCAAAGAACGACGGTACAAGATAGTGCTGTCTCGTCTCTCTTTTTCCACCGGAGATCTTTTCGCAAGATGTCACAGTATAAAGCAGAATGGAAAGAGCAGGACGTAATCTTCTTGTTCTTAAAGCGAGTCATGTTTGTTGGCATGAGTTATCCTGAACATTAATACATATGATATTAAATTTCAAAAAATTGAAGAAGTTTAGTTTTTCTCTTATTGGTTTCAAGACAATGAGATGAGTATGGTGCAAGAAGAGAGCTTGATAAGATTTGTTGGGATCAAGAATTTATGGTATGAATTTGATGCATACCTTAAGTCGAACCCATGCCAGATCATGATACAATCATACAATCTGATCCAGGCGCGATTTTTAGAACAACTTGAACCGAGTCCATTCAGATTCATTCGACAACTTTGCATCAATGGCAGGGTCCTAATTGAAACCAGGTTCGATTAACAATTTTTCAGGAAGCTGAGAAGAGTAACACTCAAAATAAAAATGAAATAACAGAGCTTGGTATAAGCAAAAATTATTCAGGAAAAGAAAAGGCCGTGCTTGACCTTGGATTGTTTCTCTACCGAGCACACCGTGAAGAGTCGGTTGGTATAAAATTACGCCCCATTCGCTGCTGTACCCTCGATGTGGAACCAAGCGGTACGAGTTAGTAGTATATGGCCCGGACCATGCAAGTTGGTCTGTAGAAGTCGGGACCATGCGTGTGATGTAGCACCATGCGCTAGGCTCAGGCTCGTTCGGAATCTAGCGGCCTACCTCCTACCCATGCCCAGACCTTCAGATCATTGTCCCCACTTATTTACCTTCCTGCTTCTGCCTCCAGCTCGCACTTGAGACAGAGACGCACCAAATAAGGTCGAACCGATGCACTTCAATTGCTGGTTGGAAAAATTTAGCTTTTTCACATGCATCCGTGTCTAGTAAAGGTTGTATACATTGTTATGTATAAAAGAAGGGAGATGTTTTTGTAATTTAAAAAAAACAAGTCCTTTATAGTCATTTTACCTTTTTTTATTTTTATCTTGCTAAAAGCTTTTCTTTTTTTGTGTGAACAAGAATTAGAGGTACTTTTATTATTATCCATACTAACACACGAAATTTTTTTGACCAATATAACCAGTTTTGATGGGAGCCACTCTTGCCAATGAACAGGTTCTCTAACGGCCAAGTCGGAAATCTAAACTAAGATTATGGGTCTATTCTAAAAAGTGCTTGTCCAAATATTTGTTAATTTTCTTTGCTACATCCGGAAGTTGGGAGCAAAGAAATCAGTGACGATTGTCTTCATCTTCCTACATTTTGATTGTTAGGTGAAAATATTTCCGGCTCACGAACTCATATGGACTCTGCCAACAGCTCCTCCATTCATTTTTCCATTTTTACGAGCTTTTGTCCCGTTCATACTGCCAAAGTGCTCTCTCTCTTGTGGCTCGTATTGTGCAAGGGGATGTCCAGTTCGCTATTCGGTTGAAGCGCCGAGGTCCGCCTGCGGCTAGGTGACTGTGCCGCGCCAGTTTTTTTCCCCCACTCTCTCTTATATTTCTCTGTATTGTATTGTATATTTCTTCTTACTGATTCTGTTTTTGCAGTTTGTTTTTTGCGGATGTATTTCGGGGACCTCTTGTCCCCAAATTTTGTTATATATTCCCATTTTATCGGCTCTCTCTCTCTCTCTCTCTCTCTCTCTCTATATATATATATATATATATATATATATATATATATATATATATATATATATATAATAAACTTCTTGGTAACAAACGATCTGAATGGTTGTCGGTTGAGGGCATCTAGAAAGAAAGGAGGAGCAGCTGAGATAACGGAAGGTGTGTGTCCTTTTCACAAACGTTTCCCGCTTGGAATATTTGTGGCGTATATATCCTTGTCTTCATGAGGTTTTCTTAAATGTTGTGGGTCCTTTCAAAAGCATCACCTTCACGTTTGTAGACCCACTCACAATTATTAACCCCCTCCCCCTCTTTCTCTCTCTCCCTCAGTCCCCTCCCTCTCTCTCTCTCTCTTACAACATAAATATATATATATATATATATATATAACACGCAAGCACCCTTTCCTTCCATTCTCTCTGGCATTCTTTTTTTCTCTTCTTCACAACCATTTTTCAATTTAAAATTGGCGTATCGCATGGAACAAAGAGAATTTACAGCACTACTCTCAAATGGAAGTGGCTTCAATCATTTCTCTCTCACACACACATGTCAGACTTAAGATCCTTGAGGAAAGGTCAGATTCAAAATCAAAGTGGGGAGGGTTGGATCTTTAACTACATGATTCTCAAAAGCCAAGTTTCCCAAATCTGAGCCTATCAAACACCCCCTCGGCCTCAGTGCAGAAGGTTGGGCTTCTTCAAACGAGCCTTGGAGATGATTTCTTTTACTAGGGATAATACAATCTTTACATGAAGTAAAGGACATCCAAGCAAAGTTAGTCCTGACGTTCCATAATGCTCACTTAGATCTTATTCCATCGTTGAGCAGAACAGAAGAAATGAGTCTGTAATTCAGTAAAGAGATGTCAATTTGGGGAGCACCACAACTTCAAAATGGCGCGCAGCTTCTTCACAATAATAGTGTCAAGGTCGTGCTTCTTCCAAAAACAAGTGTTACGAAACGACAGGACGGTGAAACAGAGAATGAATCCAATACAGCAGAATAGCCGTTTGCTACCTGTCCATAATTTCATGCGGCACCATTTGATACTTCATACTTTCAGTAATCATTCATAACAGATCAGTTATCCGAAGGACAATTCAAAAATTTAAAACCAACTGATGAACGTCGGTTCTGTTCTAATGGTGATGAATTCTACACCAAGGTAAATTTGAGAGGGTGAAAGAGCAACCACCTTGCCCCCCTTGTCTCTCAATTCTATAAAAAAACACTAAGACAATATTGTACCAGTGTTCGACCTAGGAGTCATTCAACTGTATAAAAATGGGGAGGCGACAGTAAGGTAGGACCAGCAAGCCTAGGGGTCTCTCACTCCAGGACTGGTTTCTTTTGTGCAGAAAAGACTAGCAGGGTGCGGTTATCATGCCTCAACACTCTTTTGCTCTCCCTACGGGGTATATAGGGATTTTCCTGCGGTGATTGTGGCCTTACTTTTTGCATCACATGATCTGCCGAGTCGAATTGATGTGATGCAGTCTCTATGCAACTTGGATCTTGTAGATCTGATCGCATAATAATGGTGGCACGAGCCTAAAATGGAGGAGTGATTACAGGAGGGCCTAAGATAGTGGGGTTGGAGGACCATAGCTCTCGTTTGTAGTGTTCCAAGAATCAATTTCATTGCTCTTCATAAAAACGAGCTCTCTTCTAAGTAACTCTAAGTTCAGCAGTCAACAATCCCACTTCTGCTGCGTTCCTTTGTCCATCTACTATTACTGTGCTAGACACTGGTCGAGATAGTGACCGAGAAGCTTCTTCCGAGTTGCAGACATGGAGGAACAGTGGAACACAGCCGGGACAGGATTTATTCTATCGACTCCCATGAGCAAAGTCTTTAGGACCCAATGCAGTTTCTTCAAGTAAGAAACGAAAAGAAGTGCGATCTTGAATTGAATCAAGCAGCAGGATAATTCAATGAATTGGCTTGTTTGAATCAGTTTCTGTGACAGCAAAAATTGTTATATTATATTTATATCTTTAGGAATTAAAATGAATAATAATAAAAAAATAACAATAATAAGAGAGTGCACATGTGGCTTCAATGAATTCGAAGCTGAATCAAAATCGATTTAAGGCACTTAAGAACTTTAAATCGTACAACGTAAATGGGTTCAATACTGAACAACTCACTCACCTGCGTTCATATGATCTTTGGATAAGTTGTGTCCAGGTCGTTGCAAGTCGTCGGTGGGTGAGTATGAATAAGAGCATCTTTTGTCAGGAACTCTTGTAGTCTCAAAAATCTGAAGGGGCATCCCGCGTCGGGAGGCGAAGAAATCGAGTGGCCGGTTTCTCATTTAAAATATCATTGACTATCGACCACGGAATTCAAATGACTCGCCGATCGCTGCCGATCCCTCTACTCACGAACATAAATAAACAATTCAATAAACAAAAGCAGTAATTCCTCGAAGTTGAATTCCCAAACCCCACACGATATTGTTAACGGCAATAAATTTACACGCACCCTTTCTCTTTCCACAGACTCACCTCTCTCTCTCTCTCTCCTGCTCACTCATCAAAAACCTCTTCCAGAGTTCAGGCCTTCCATGCCTGCACTGCATAATCATTTCACATTCTTCCTTCCTCTTTCTCTCTTCCTCTCCCTCTTTCTCATCCCCAAAAGAACGTAGCTTATTCCGACCATCCACGCCTGCATAATCATTTCACATTCTCTGCAACACACTCTCTCTCTACACACACACGGGAAGGAAAGTGCAGAAGGGGTTTCTTTTACTAGTGAAGGAAGTTGGTATCGATGGACATGCAATCCCCAGCACCAACTCACTCCCCATCATCACATAGTGAGGAGGCGCCGGCAAAGAAGGGCCTGAAAGCCCTTATGGACGCTACCCTCCGCTCCTCCTCCTCCTTCAAGGAGGACTCCTACCTCTCCTCGACGCTCAAGGACTCCGAGAAGAAAGCCTTGGAGGATTTCAAGTCCAGGCTCCACAAGTCAGCGGACCGCTTCTCCGCCGACTCCAAGGCTCCCCACGTCTCCGTATGGGGAGTCCCTCTCCTCGGCGGGGACGAGAGGGCGGACGTCGTCCTCCTCAAGTTCCTGCGGGCGAGGGACTTCAGGGTGCAGGATGCCATGGCCATGCTCGAGAAGTGCTTGGACTGGAGGAAGGAGTTTAAAACAGACGGCATTTTGGACGAGGATTTGGGGTTCAAGGAGCTAGAAGGAGTTGTGGCCTACATGCATTCTTATGACAAGGAGGGACACCCTGTTTGCTACAACGCTTATGGGGTGTTCAAGGACAAGGAGATGTATGACAAGGTGTTTGGGGATGAGGAGAAACTCAAGAGGTTCCTCAGGTGGAGGGTTCAGGTGCTAGAGAAGGGCATCAACCTCCTGCATTTCAAGCCTGGTGGTGTCAACTCCATGATCCAGGTCACCGACCTCAAAAACATGCCCAAGAGAGAGCTCAGGGTTGCCTCCAGCCAGATCCTCTCCCTATTCCAGGACAATTATCCGGAGATGGTCGCCAGGAAGGTAAAGCTTAACCCTTCCCTCTCTCCCTGTCCCTTTCTTGTCTTCCTCTGTTATTTGCGTTAACGGGGGCGTCTGTTCTTTCCTGATTTCTTTTTCTTGTTACGCAGATTTTTGTCAATGTGCCGTGGTATTTTAGCATGATATACTCTATGTTTAGCCCTTTCTTGACTCAACGTACAAAGAGCAAGTTTGTCATCGCAAGAGAGAACAATGTCGCGGAGACGCTGTATAAGTACCTCTCTCTCTCTCTCTCTCTCTCTCTCTGTGGTTTTGTGCTTCATTGATTATTGTAATTTTATTCTCCTAAAAGCTGACAATGGCGATCTGCAATTTAGGTTTATTAGGCCGGAAAATGTACCTGTTCAGTATGGAGGACTGAGCCGGACTGAAGACCTGCAAGCTGGACCTGCTAAACCCGCTTCAGAGTTCTCCATTAAGGGAGGAGAGAAGGTTCACCTGGAAATTGAAGGCATAGAAGTATGCTTTAGCACCCCCCACCGCTTGCTCTGTTTTTACCGGTTTCATTTTCATTTGCTTGGAAAGCTCTTCGTATTTTTTTCCTTCTAATGTTTTCTTTTTGGTATATTCCTCCAAAGTTCTGCTAATAGTTCTTTCTTGTTCTCCTTGAACATGAAATTCATATTTTTTGGGGATTTTTTTTTTGTTTGTGATCTGTGGAAAGGGTGGAGCGACCATTGTGTGGGACTTGGTAGTGGGTGGTTGGGAGTTGGAGTATGGCGCCGAATTCGTGCCGAACGCTGAGGGAAGCTACACGATTGCTGTGGAGAAGTGCAGGAAGATGGTCGCCGGTGACGGACCCATTCATAACTCCTTTGCTGCCAAGGAACACGGGAAGCTCGTGCTGTCGATTGATAACTCGCTTTCTAGGAGGAAAAAGGTGGCCGCTTACAGGTATCTAGTGAGGCGGTCGTCTTCTTCAGTCCCTGCCTGAGAACGGAGGGAGACATTCCAAGAAGACTTACAAATAATTACTGTCCTGGTTTTATTGGTTATTGTATTTGCAGTATGTGGGCTTGTCATAATTATTGTTGTGCTTTTTCTTGTGATGTAAAGTAACATGTCAAGATTAGCTTCCTTCTGCTTTTTGACGTTTTCCTTTGGGAGAGAGATTGTTGGTTCCGGACCATAAGGCCTTTTGCCCTTTGTTAGTACAGAGTTTTTTAATGGATCTAGCCACGATTTAACCAGAAGATCGTGTTTAAGAGGTAAAACCTGCTGAAGCCTCCGTTCCCATCTCTGCCTCCTTTGACAATCCAGCCAATACGACCAATGGCATTGACCGGGGTTTTTGGCACACGAGGGCAACTACCCTGCAGCTGAGGTTGTGGTTTTTAATATTGTAAATCTGCTGAAACAAGGATGCAGATTTACTACTGACGCCCGTAATTTTGTTGACGTAAGCAGTAAAAACAAGTAATGGAACATTTAAGCTTAATGTATGTTGTATACGAATCCTGTGGATGAATAAAGCTATGAATACAAGTTCTTGCTGTCTCTATATCAAAGAAGATTTGAGTAATCAAGCTTAATAAAAGGAAAGCTGAAAGAGAGTAACGAAATTTACAGCGTTTGTGAAAAACGAAACACTGTTACTTTCTGCAAAGATGATGATGCTTTTCCTTTTTCATCTGTGCTGCTAATATCGCTTCAGTTTTTGGGAGTTGTGCTCGGAAATTAGCCTATAACCTTCTGCTTCCTTTTTTGTGTGTTGTCGCCTTTTTCTTGCTGTGGTTCTTTTGGTTTCTTTGGTCCGCGTGGGGGTGAAGGCGCCAAACTTTTAATTTTTTAAGTAGGGATTCAAAGAAGATGGTGAAGATGAGGATGAGGATGCGTCTGTGGACTCACGGGAGCATCGGCCGCATCCATCTCCTGCTCTCTTCTCTCCTTCCGAGAAGTGTGCTTCAGTGTTTTTCTGGCTTTTCTGGTACTGCCCAGATGCTTGAATATTCATCGGGGCTCTCAATTTCTCTTTAGTTTGAGACTTTGAGGTGGAAATTTTTAAATAAAAGAAAAAAGGCCTGAGAAGAAAGGGTCTTTGGGAATATTTGAAGCGTTGAGCCATTGAAGCTTCTTCTTGTAGGAGGGTAAAATCGACGCGACGTTATAAAAAACTCAGCTCTGAATGCATCCTTCAAGTTTTTGTCATTGCTAATCACTGTTTTAATCTGTTAAAGACCTGCCAAACTCCAATTTTTGATACTCTGAAAAGGAGCAGGTAATCAAGTTTTATGAAACTTATGATACAATTAAGAAACGATAGGTGAAAAATCTCCGCTGCACTTCCTGTCGGTTTTACTTTTTCAAAAAGATTCTTCCCTAACACGAAGAATGTACTTCCATGGTTTTTGAAACTTGAAACCGTGTGCTCTAGCACTACCAATGGAGCTTCTATGCTTCCGAAAACCATGATCACGACGAATATGTTGAAGAACTAGTAATAATAACACTTAACGAGACAAAACCTTCAATGGTTTCTGTACCTGTATAATCATGAGTCTAACATATATTTAACCATCGCATCAAGAACTATAGGCTTGGAAGAGCCTCAAATCTTATAATAAATGCCACTTAAAAGTTATATGCTTACAAATAAATCAACAGATAAAAAAGACAACTGACATTAGCAGACACAGACGCATGCGCAGAACCTTTTGTTCCTGTGAAGAAGAACCATAGGGACATAAACTTCAGAAAAAGAATCAAAAGGTCGCGCCTGAATTTGAAGGGCTTAGCAAGGGGATCAAAATCGACAAGCTTTCAGTTCTGTGAAGGACGTCTAGCTGGGCATACTATGATATTTGAAAGGACAGAGAGGTAACCTATGTTTAGTAAACTGGAAAAGAGATTTCCACGATCGAGCTCTTTCTTGCCGCAATAATCACATAGAATCTTGGTCCTTTGCTCAAACTCTTTTGTCGATGTGGAAGAGAGTGCCATATAATAAACTATACGATTAATTTATAACTTCTTCCTAGCTAATACCAACTTTTTTTTTTTAAAGAAAAAGAGATGGATGGGACATTAGGATTTAAATTTAACCAAACTCCTTTGATTGTGGTGCAGGGATGTAAGCGGGGACTTGAAATGAGTTCAATGAAACACAATTTGGGATGTAAATGGGTTAGATATATTAGATAACCGATTTGATTTTATTGAAGTTCATATACTGAACAGATTCAACTCTGGCAAGCAGTTTCATAATTGTATCCAAATCCGAGTAAGAAATTTGATGAGGGCTCGACAAAAAATTGTACCTGATTACATCCAGTGGAAGATCCTATGATAGTCGGTTATGAAGATTCAGATTCGAATTCATATCTGATGATACAGAATCTAATTAGATGGTATCGGGTAAAATCCAGATCCAACCCGAATCACAACCATTTATATTCATGAACGACAAATGTGACTTCTTGGTACCGTGAAATGGGACCCACCCCGACGCATGGATCAATGGCTCTGGAAAAAGGTGCTCCGAGTACTACAGAGTTCAGACCTTGTCTGCAGCACTGGGTCCCCGTTCCAGATACAGTACTTGGATCGTTATGTTAGCAAAAATCTCTTTCACATTTACTGTTCTGAATCATCTTTCATTTTCGTTTTCGGGGTAAAACAACGTTGAGGCCACCACCACTGTTCTCTTCCCCGGCTTATTCAAGAAAGCGCAGCGGCGAGCAAAAGCATGAGCCTTTATGTGCCTGCTCAGTTGCAGGACACTGTACAAAAACTGCTGAAGCACCACAATGGCGTGGGACAACTTCTTTGCTTTGCTATTCTAATTAGCTTCCTGGGCCTTTGGCCCATTAGATTTAATGGGGTTGTTTCTTCTGAGCTAGTGTGGGATAATATGTTTCCGGCGAAGGGATGTGTAAGAACCAACCTGCTCTTTTTGTGCAGGTAACAGCAGCACCCACAGAGGGGAAATGGAAAACTGGAAGCAGAGGGGACAAAGATTGTATTTTTGTTTTCTCTTTCTTGTCACTTTGAGATGGAAACATTTATCATCTCCTAGAATGTGGCTTTCTGCTTCAAGAATTGAGGGTAAATGATGCCTGGTGAGGGTGCTGGTGCATGTAGAACTGTAGGTATGATACATTAAATTGAGCAATAACAGTTGATAGTTGGTGAAACAGAACAGCTTTTCCACAAATGAAAGGGGGACCCGAAGGATGTCAATGAGTTTTAATGAACATGAGATGCTAATGTGGGTTTGGTTTAAGCAACCACATGCAGAACATGGGGAAAGAAGAGAGGTTGGAATTTGGAGAGGGAGCACATGGGTTGGTTGTTACAGAGAGAATCTGAAGCTGGCACATCAACAACTAAAGGGAAAGAAAGGCCTCTCTCTCCCTCTTTTTTTCTCTCTCTACAAGCTTTCCACCTGCCAATTAATACCAAAAAGAGAATACAAGAAAAGGGATTCCTGGATTCATTGGCATGGAAAGAATCCAATGGTGTCATACCAACAACTAAAGCTCCCTCTCTCTGTCTCTCTTACAGATGAAAAGGTCTCGAGTTCTCAGGCATTGCAAAAACTACAACAAAAACAGGTTGGAAGAAAAGTGAATTCTCGCATTCATGGTCATAAAGCAGAGATTTCAGCGCTAGCATATAAAAAATTAAAGGGAAAGAGACATCTAACCGTCTTTCTTTTCTCTCTGGCAGATCAGCTGTTAACAATCTGCAGTCTAAGTTAAGTATGGAACATTTAAAGGCCATAAATGGGATCTTTTACTCTTGTCCCTGCTTTGCAGCGTTTCCTGTACCCCAAGATTCAAAGGCATGTGCTCAAAGATGCGATTACTGTAAGTAACCATCAGCAAGGTAGAACCAATGAAGGTGTTTCCAACTAATCTTGGGAGGATTTTGATAGCAAGAGCCGTACAATTTGGTTAGACAAAGAGCATTCACGCCAACAAGTGAAGATTTACAGTGCAGTTAATGGCAATCAGGCACTTGGACGTACTGATAAGATTTAAAATCAATCAAACTTCCAATGTTGGCTGCATGAATCCCAATTTGACTTCAATAATCCCAGAACTTGGTTCTTCCAAATTCTATCAGGCTGCAACCATATTTCAGAAGGTAAATTGAAACGGTAAAGTAAAGAGGATCATAATATAAATCACATGTGGTAAAAGTCTATTATCTTCAACTCAATCGGTGGCTATACAGGCTGGTGTGGGCAACTGCTACATAACTCTTTAAAATTCCTTTATTTTCAATTTGAGAAATTTAATATTTACTTTTATATATATGTAGGTGCCCCTCCGGATCTAAATGTTTCTAAACAGGTGTCCCTCCAACTAATTTTTTCTGGTTCTACCACTAAACTCAGCATGTTACACATTTCTTCTTTTCTCCACTTTTTTTCTTTTTTGGGTTCAATATTGTATGGTCACCTAAATCCTTCAAAAGCAGAACGAGGATTAGTAGATGCTAAAATTTGGTTTCATTTTTTTACCTTCTTGACGACATTTTTTCCCTTCATTTTATCACTTTCGTTAATAATTTCCTGAAAGCTAATAGAAATTTTACTTACATTAGCATCGCTTCGATCCTTTCAAATTCCACAGTTGTATTCCTTAAGTTTAAGATTTTTTTTTTTTTTATTGTTTGACCTATCTTTTACTTGTAATTCTTCTTTCGGACTGTCTTTTGTGATTTTCTTAATAAGAGCTGACCTATAACCAGGATTGTCAAATATGGGCTTGAAGTGAACTTCTATTACCGAAGAAAAGGGAAAAGTTAGCTAATTTTTTTTATTTACGCCATTATCGATAAATTACACTTTTAGTATATATATATATATATATATATATATATATATATATATATATATATATATATATATATATTTGTGGAAAAAACACACGCACGGGGATCCAAATGGCAACATCAGACCTTCAAATGCATCCGTTCAACTAGCTACCTTACGCCACCTTATGTATTTAATATGTACAGAATAGTATTTTACATGGGACAGAGCTTTTAGTCAATATGTCGTTGTCTCGTAACTTAGATTGCACTGTGTTCTTACAAAACATGTTTTTGTTTAAGGAAACATGACATAATTATAAATATTATTCATAGATTCAGCAATCAAAGTCAGGACAAAATTTGAACAATGTTCCCAAGCAACGTGTGTTTCCAAAACACATTGTTTATTCAAGAACGCATTGTTCTTATGATACTATTTTTATGGTATCCTAGTTTGCCATTAAAGCATGCGCCCTTCTCACAAAAACGCACTCAAAGTTATGGAAGTATAATTAGAATATGATCAAATTCCTTTTTTTTTTCAATTTAATCGTCTGTTTGTTATCTAATTTAAGCCGTCAAATGGAAAAACACTCGGACTTATTTTTGTCACTTCATCAAAAGCAACCGTAATTTCGTCGTTTTTTAAAATATTTTTTTTTTCGAATGACAATTGAGGAAAACATCTACAAATTGCCTAGATACTAAGAAGTAAATCCTTCTTTATTCCTTCTATTTTTCTAAATATTTTGTAGAGGCAAGATGTACCGATGATTTTAGGGGGTCTGCATAAATTTTAGCACTCTTTTGGTATCAAGAGACTAAAAAGAAATAGGACCAGAACTATAATTTCTCGTGAAATATGAACCGCCGTTATTTTCCTAATTCTGCCGCCAAAGGGAAGAGGGGAGAATGGAGGTTTGTCGGTGCGGCGATGCTGCTGCAGATGGAGGAAGTTTTGACGCCTTCAAACAGTGGGCAAGTGGGCAGAATCGGGGTGGGGGAATCGCAGAGTGAACGTGGTGAAGGAGAAGCTCCGGTCGCGCGACATTGATGCTAAGTCTTCATTCTCTTTTCCCGCGTTTCATTGAAAGTTCCGTTTCTTGTTCCTTATCAAATTCCTTCTCTCTGGTCTTCTCTATGTGGTAAATATCGGTCTCGAAATTGAAGATCAAGCTCTCCTTTCACATTTTTCTGGAAGTTTTTGCCGCTGAATATATGTTAATGAAATTTGCGGGGTCTGATTTCGATGAAAGGGATTATGGTTTGTGGCTGGCGGAATCCTTGTCTTAATTTCCATTTTACTGTGTCGATGTTTCGATATAGAAGACCTGCTTTTGCATATTCTTTGGGGAGATGACTGAATCGGCTTCATCAGCTTCTGTGATGTTGTCTTGTGAGCGAGTCCTTTGATTAGAACTAGCTGACCTTTTGTTGTCATCCATAATTAGTATGAAAAGTATGTTAGATTAAGCTTCTATTACAGTCTTCCTGCTACAATGCATGGATTATCCTAAACCAAGTCTGCTGGATAAGTCAGATGTGATGGGGTTATACCCAATAGGTCTTTGTTACAAGAACCAAAAGTCTCGATGTAGCGAATTTTCTTGAAGAAGCATACACCACCTAACGTTGAGAAGCTGAAGATATAAATGAAGATTTTGATTTATTAATTAGAGCTAAATCTTGGATTATTGTTTTGGCTACGTGGATCGTGGATGATTTGATATAAATTCGGCATTGTCGTCGAGAAGCCAATGCTAGGAGTTTGAGTAGAGGAAGAGACTAGGGCCTGAAGGAAGCACTCTGGCATCGATAGGCTCACTCGTTCATGGTTAACACTAATCTTGGTCAAGAAATGTTGTTGCGGCAATTTGGATTTCCAAATGAATGGGAATCAAGAATTCTCAAAGGAGTCTTTGACCAAAGGTAATTTTGTTAATGGCAGATGCATATGATGAGTTACTGAGGATGCTTGAAACCTGTACTTTTGGCATCTGGATGACTGTTGACAATTTTAGTATCATAGAGTATGTTCCCGCTTTTTCTCCTACTTAGTGTCCAAATAGCTTCTCCATGTCCCAATTTTCACAATAATTGCTACCTCACGAGTCACGATCGCTTTTGCTGAAGAATTATATCGTAATTAACTCTCGGTACTGCTCCTTAGATATTTGTTTCACACAAATAAGGATGTAACAGTTGGGATATGTTTACGAGTTTTTGGTTTTTGATGCTGTACCTGTTTGACCATAACCAACTTCAATCTGCTTAGATTGTCTAAATGCACTGGTTTGGGCCTCATATACGAAGGTTCATATTGTGGGGGGCGTGCAGTAGAAACCCTTTTCATCATTGGATGCCACAGTAGAAGTGATGACGACGCTAGAGTTGTTTTTTGAATTTTAAGCCGACCTGTTAAGCAAGAACCAAACGGGGAGCAACGTGATGGATCACAATCAATTGGTAAGAAGATTGCTCTTGTATATATGAAACGTAGGGATATATAATGGATTAGAGAAGATCTGCTTCACTGAGAGAAATGACAGAGAAATAGTCGTGCAGTTAGTATTCAATAGCAGTGATTGTGCGTATACCACTTGACCAAAAGTAACATTTACGAATAAATTTGAATCTATTTGTTGTAATACGAAGATTTGCTGAACAGGGATATGTCTTCTGAACATTATCAAGGTACAGCTAGCCTAAATCTTCGTATGGTCAGATTGCACGGACATTAATATAGGACCTGAGATATGAAACCCACGGTGTTATCTTCTAAAAAGGAAAAAGGAACTATTAGCTGATTGCCTTGTGAATCTTTCAGTAATATGAAGGATCTTGTGCACGGTGGTTGCAATTCCCTGTAAGACTTATGTTCCTCGGTTGTCACTTGTCAGTTGTCATTCTGATTAGGATTTTATGTCATGAAATCATTATTGTTCTTCCAGGAAAGTGCTGTTTGGAGTCGGCGAGGGTATTTTGATATTGATGTCGGCAGTCTGAATTTTTTCTTCTGTTTTGCCTGTGAGGTTTTACGGCCTGTTAGTATTTCTCCCTTCATATTTTTTGACCGCAAAAGGATGGTTTATTGTTTCGTTCTTCGCCTGATGAACCCCGAGATGCTTTTCTGGAGTCAACTTGTTTTTGTTAAGCAAGATTTTTTCAAAGCGTGGGAGAAAACTAAGAGTAAAACGTTGACTAGTGATGCTCATTACACAGCGTCCATATTTATCAAGAATGTTGATCAAATGGTGTTTCTGTACCTAATTGTGTTGCATTTAGAAGAAGAAGCAAATGATGAATTTCGAATTTTCTCCACTCTTGCAGCAGGAAGGCGACATCATTTTGGTGCAGGTACGAAATTGAAGATGAGAAAAGGTAATGATAACGAAGGGAAGAAACCTTGTTTAGTTGCAAAACCAAACGTGAACCAAATAAAAATAAGAGGCGGTGTGTGGAATTGGATGTCTGGACATTGTTCTCGATAAAAATTGACTTGTTTTGCACTGATGGTGATAATTCTCGTTGAAAATTTAGTGATCTGAGAATTAGGATTTTCTTTGTGGGGGTTGGGGCATTGAGAGCATTTTGCTTTGGCATGGCATTTTTTTCTAACAAGTTGCGGAGTTGCTAGTATCAGAATACGTTTGACACTTTCTTGGCAGAGAATCTGCTATTTCTCGAACTTTATTGGACTGTTGCTCTGGAGATTTTGCTTCTTGCTGCCTCTGGTGTTTCGTTTCATTACATCGTGGAAGCTGGCAGCTTGAGGAATGAGTTCTGTTGCAAATATCATTTCCTTATAATTCCCTTTTTCCAGTGATCAAGTCCTTACTGTTCGAAGTTCGGCAGTCCTACGCACAATTGAGAGCAAGGGACCCCGTTTTTCTTGCTAGTAATGTGGGACTTTTTTATAGCACCGCTGTCACTAGTCTTGTACGTGTAACGTTCCAATTTTCTGCATCTTGTAAAGAAACATGACGGACCTCCCACAATCCCGTCGAACTGAAAGCTCCCCAAATTCGAGCCGTCAAATATTTTCAGCAGCTTCTCATCTGAGTGGTCGTGATTTTGAGCTTGATGTGCTTCGCTTATAGCCACAGGTTATTGCATGTATCACTAATATGATTCGTAGAAGTCTGTCTTTTGCAGGACCGGAATAGTTCTTTATGCACAGATAAAGGGCAAGGAGTCAAGTAACACAAGGCTAGAGAGAGATACTTCTTATAGTAACTGAATTCTTATACATCGGAGTTCTGTACATTGTCATATCGTTTCTCAGAGAAAAAAAAGGAGAAACGAGTGACTGTTCGTGTGCCCCTCTTTATATACGCAAAAGAAAAGTAAAACCAACAGGCTCGAGACACCACGAGGTGTCTGCTCCTATACTAACCCCTACCTCTTTCCAGTACCGGAACGAAACCTCCGCGGCCCGGAAGAAGGTCGCAAGCATAAGACCCACAGACCTTGACCACCCTTCTAATCCCATTGTCACTAGTGAACCGTTCAATCTGACCTCCTCAGAATTACTTCATGCCTGCATCCTTGAGGTCACTCCGAAAGTTATCCACCTCTTCGTCATGCCATTCGAACCAGGGTGACAGATCAAGAGTTGATTCCAGTCCTGTCATGGAGTCATCGACACGGTAGTCCCGAACAGAGGCTTCCTCCGGGCCAAACTGAACAACAGTTGCGTCAAGTTGCAAAGGCCCGGCGCCTGGATCCTCCATTTCCAGCTTGAGAAGATCATACTTCCCGTAGTCCAAACCATAGTCGTGGCTGCTCGGGGGTCCTGCTTCTCTGTCCAGGTTCTGCTGGTGGGCTGAGAATGCCGCCGGGCCCATAAACTCCAGATGTTTGCTTTCCGGGTTACTCTCCAAGCCTACCTCGGCTTGTCCGTGATCACCATGCCCCAGGCAGGGACTGTCTTTGTTGTCCCCTGCGATCAACTCATTTAACAGCTCTTCGACATTAAACATTGTGTACCCTGCAGGAGGCTCCAGCGAGCTGTTGAGCCGCATTGCTGGTTCGTTCGCATGCTCCGTCTTCACCTCCACACTGTGGTGATGTTGGATGTGCATATCATTCACCATTGTTGCCTCTTCTGTTACCGTTGTGCTCTGTGATTGTGGAAGATAAACGCTAGTGGCGGTCGTCTCCCATAATTGCATTGACGAGTCAAGCTTGTCAGCCGTCTCCGTTTGGGTGGAAGAGAACATGCAAGATGAGATGCCACTTTCCCGGCAGTTGCTCTCCTGTTCCTGCATGTGAGACGCGGAGGATTTCTTATGTTCACTCGAGTTTCGCAGGTTGAGGTGAGCAGATGGGCCATACATTGCCTCTGCAGCTCTGTCGTATGCCCTGGCAGCGTCAACAGCGGTTGGGAAGGTTCCGAGCCAAAGACGGCTGCCGCGCTCCGGCTGCCTGATCTCTGCTACCCATTTCCCCCAAGTCCGCTGCCTCACACCTCTGTAGATGCAGGTGGGGTTCTCGGGGCCTCCTTTCCCAGCCATGCATCCTTTCTTGGAGCCTTTGGCAGGCGCCTTCCGAGCCCGTTTTCCATCTTTCGAAGCATTGGCTAGTCTATTTTTCTCACTCCATTTTGTAAGAACATCCTCTACGGATCCAAGGCGCCTGCTGCGCACCATCCTATTTCTGTTCACAGGAAGAGAAGAAGTCAGAATTTGCAGAAAGAAGCATCAAGTGAATGCGTGTCTCCCACTAAAGCACCATGCCAGGTTGAAAGATATGTTAAACAGATGCGGAAACTCGACGCCCTTGGAATAAGATCAGATCTATCGTGTCTGCATCCAATTGCGGAAACTTTCCATGCGTTGCCATTGACTAGTCTACCGAAGCACTGAAACAGTCGTTTGTGCATTCAAAGAAGAAAAAAGAAAGTCCCCAACACCAGTTCTAGAAACGAACATGCACCATTTCATGTCACCTAATATGTTGGTATTTCACAACAATGCGGAAAATAAAACATGTAAAACTAAACTTAGTTACCGAAGCAAAGCAAGTATAACTACCAGAGGCACGCCGATCCCCTAATCCAAGCCAACACAAGATTTCCTCCCAAAACAGCCAATACCATGGCTGCAAACTCTTGGCCTTCTGTTTGGCCGGGCAAGGGTTTCTAGACCATGGAAAAGACGCCAAATGACAGCGATTCAAACATCAGATTGGAAGGCAACATCAATAAGATGTTTAAGAAACTAAGGTTCTAGAGCGAGCACAATACTCTGGCATACTGTAGAATACTCTGGCATACTGTAGCCATGCAAGCTTATACATGCAACATCCAATCTAGTTATGAGTTTTCTAAGAGGCATCAAGTGCAAAATTAGCGTGCATGGGCATAATGCTAAAACCCAACTCCAATTTTCATGTCCACACGACACCGCAACCCAAAACAATTCAACCAAATCGCAACAAATAGAGCACAAAGGTATGTTATCTTCGAACCTCTAGCTGAGTCAAAGGGCGTCGAACAGAATAAAACAACTAAATTAGCTTAAAAAATCCCTGCTCCCATTACACAAAAATTTAGCAATTTGGTACAACTCAGAAAAAATGAGTACGTGTAGAGACCAAGCGCCTGCAGAGAGAGAAAGCAGAAGAAAGAGTGCTCGTGCCTATGGAACGATGCAGCAGACTCCCACCTTGCTCCCGCAACAAGGTGCGGCAACAAGGAAAACAGACTATCGTCAAACACTTGTAAAACTAAAGTATTTGTTAATAACAGAAACCACCACCTATAACCACACACGCGCAGAGAGAGGGGCAAGAGTAAACCTCTGGGTAGCCGTGCTAGATTTGTTGCTTTTCGAGATTAATGGAAACGAAGCCATGAATCGGTAACTCTTCCTCCTTACTTGAAGGAAAAAAGAAAAGCAAACAGAAGATGACCAAAACGTCTATCACCACTCTATCCGTCTCTTGTACCGATATATATATTTTGGTCTGGAGGAGGCGATGATGGCGGGCGGTCGGGGGGACAAAGTCTTCCTGAAGACGAAGAGGACTTCGATTTTTTCACAATACAAGGGAAAACAAAAAGGGAAACAGAGAAGCAAGAAAACGAAAGTACTATGCAGAAGAAAAGCAAAGCAGGACTCGCTCTCTCTCGCTCTCTCTAGACGACGTCTCAGAAGCTAATCCGGCGACCGTAGCTCGACGGCGGAGTTTATGGGGCCGTGGGCGGCCCCGGATTTTTCTCTCACTCGCCGACGTGGCAAATAAAACGGGTGACGCGCGGTTTTCTGCCACGTGGCGAAGGTGCTCCCTCCCGGCAGTTGAGCCGGTTCCGTCTCTCCTTTCCTCGTCGGCTCCAAGTCCAAGTGCTTCCATTCTCTGCTCCCACCCGTCTCGCCTCACCTTCTCTCGAGTCTGACTGGTCACTGCTCTTAAGTGGGTTTCCCGTCGAACTTTGTTGAGAAAGCGATTAGCACCAACTAAGCTCACGGCCAGCCATGAAAGTAATCCGGCAGTAAACGCGCTGCTGCTGTTTCTTGTTTATTCGCTAGCG
This sequence comes from Nymphaea thermarum, assembly GCA_011799765.1. Classification (NCBI taxonomy): domain Eukaryota; kingdom Viridiplantae; phylum Streptophyta; class Magnoliopsida; order Nymphaeales; family Nymphaeaceae; genus Nymphaea; species Nymphaea thermarum. Next base: position 960,701 of record JAANDH010000030.1, read on the forward strand.
CTACTTCCTTGTTCATGTTTATTTCTGTTTCCTTTCGAATCCCAAAGAGGGATTGCCTGTTGGTGGTGACGCGCTTCCTTTTCCAGCCACCTTCTCTTCTTCCTTCCTATAGATGGTTAGCATTTTAGTAGGCACTGCTTATTGACATCTGCATCTACGAGTGACTAAATTGACCAACTCGTATGAGCATCACCATGGCTTCCCATTTGTACAGAACCAAACGCCTTGTAGTTTCTAATTTTAGTTGAATTTTTGCTATGATATGAGGTCATTTAAGGTTTGATATCAGCCTCTTGTTTGGAGAAGGAAAAAATCAATGACCCAAATATTAGGTGGGGTTCTGGGATTTATTACTCATTTGTCTTATGGGTGTTGCCTATGACTGGATTTAGAATGGGGAGGAGAACAAAGAGAGCAGCAGCTGACGCGGTGTTGAGTTATCTCATGCTGGGGAGTAGGGACGATCATGCGCGTTTCCCTGATCTTTTCATTTGGAAGATGCATTATTTGAGTGCCCTTTTTCGTGCATGAGATCAATAATGGTGATCTTAGATTCATGGTTCACCTGCTGCAATTTTTGCCCATGTCGATTCACCTCTAATGATTCTGAGATTGCTAGTTCTTGAAAAAATAAGTCTGTTCAAAATGGAGAGCAAGAAAACTTGTTTTCTTTTTGTCCTTCCCTTGATAAGCTATTGACAGATTTGAGTGAGTGATGCTGATTCCCCTCCCGGTTGGTCTTCCTGTTTGAAGCATAGGTTGTTCAAGCCGTTGCCGGTAAAGTTTCTGTCCTGCTTGATGGAGGAATTAGGTGGGGGACAGATGTGTTCAAAGCCTTGGCTCTTGGTGCCCGAGCTATTCTGTTCATCTCTCTCCTTCTCTGTATATACATGCTCGATGAGGTTACCGTTTGCTCTACCAGTTTGTTTTGCTTTGATGTTTTTGAAGATATGGCAGGAATTCATGGAGTATTATTTTTGAATTTTCATAATTTTCGGCCAAGTTGTTCTCGAAGCAGAATCCTATGTGGTAACTTGGTTTTCACAATGTGCTTGTGAACTGGTTTGTCCAAAGAATTTACCAAACAAGGGGAGCCCTCATCTTGTGCAATTTTAAAGAACTATGCAATTCATTTTAGTATCAGACTGGAATTCCGACAACAGATGCTCATAATCCATTAATTAGAGCATTGTGTGTTTAAATTTCAGATATAAAATAAGTAATAATAATACACTTGAACCAAAGAGTTCCTGTGTAGTTGGCGACTCATTGAATTGCTCCTCTGTCATCATTTTTTCTCCTGGTAATTTCTAGCTGCATATATGTGTACGTTACAAATTGCACTTTGACCATAGGCAAAGCTCTCATTATCTGTAAATCATGTTCAATTTGCAGAACTGCAGGAAGCGTATAATTAGAGCATTGTGTGTTTAAATTTCAGATATAAAAAAAGTAATAATAATACACTTGAACCAAAGAGTTCCTGTGTAGTTGGCGACTCATTGAATTGCTCCTCTGTCATCATTTTTTCTCCTGGTAATTTCTAGCCGCATATATGTGTACGTTACAAATTGCACTTTGACCATAGGCAAAGCTCTCATTATCTGTAAATCATGTTCAATTTGCAGAACTGCAGGACGCGTAATCTTGACCTGTGCCAAGTTTCCCAGCCAATGCCAAACTCCTCATGGATGTGGAAATTTTCTTTACTATATTTTGGTGTATCGCAGAAGATGGAATTTGGCTGTTAATTTGATTTTCTTTTTTGCTCTGTTTTTGTAGATTACGGGCTATTGAAAACGGAATATTATAAATGTTGTCAGTTTAACACCGGCCACTGGCGATTTTGCTTTTCCTTAGTTAGTTATCGTATAAAAATCATGTAAGAGATACTACAAGAGGCAGAAGCCCATGCATTGTTGTTTAGAAGTTTTAACAGCAACTTTAATAATTGTGAAAGGCGCCACAGATCCCTGCAGACATGGTGAAGAAAGCTATGGTGGTTTCAATGGTGGCACATTCACGACATTCTGCATCATTCATCCACAATGTTTCATCAGATGGTCTAATCGAGATGCTTTGGACTTGCTTTAGGTTTATAGGCCGGCAAATCTCGCACAGTTCAAGTCCGGAAATGCTGATCAAGGGGCTAATTTTAAATTTTTAAGAGGGCATCATGAGAAAAAAAAAATGTTCCGAGATATCAATCTGAAAAGAAGATGTTTTTGGGGTCTGTGTGGGCACCTGCCCACATGTGCCTCCACCCCTGAGGGCCCTTAATATATCAAATTGTAGGACGACTGATATTGCTAAAACTCATTTCATTGAACCGAATTAGTAAGCCAAACGATTGGGAGACCGAATGAATCGATGTTGGATCAGAATCCTTCAACGGAATCAAATTAATCTAAGTTTTATTTCTTAAACCAAAAAAAAAAATCAAAATACAAAAATAAGAGATAAAGAAGAAGAAAAAGGAATCAATACAAGTGGGCTTTGTATCAAATCTGAAACACTCTTGGCCGATGCCTAGAAGTGGTCTCTACTGACATAGTGGGTCGATGTTTTGTGAAAAAGCTAAAAACTGCCTTGTCACACTTGTCTGATAAGCATGATACATATTTTTCAAAAAATGGTTCTTTATAACTTTGAAAGTATTATAATTGTCTGTCCGTCGAGTCTTTGATATTGATAAGAGAACGATGGATCATCAGTTGAAAATATTGGCTTAATGTAATCAGAATATCCGCAAACATAACTTATATTCATTTTTTTTTCATTAGCCTCCTTCGCTGTAAGTGTCTGAAATTGACAATTTGGCAAGAACACCGTCTATTACTGTGAAAAGCTTCCATTAAAATGGTATGGCTGTTGAGAATATTGGTGTGGATGAGACGACGGAGAAAAAGTGGGCGAGGCAGCCATTTTTTTTTTATCGTGGGATTATTGGTGGTCGTCAACTGAAGAAGACAATGAGACAAAACGAAATTCACGAATTAAGAGATGCGATGTAAGGTTTTCATGAGGTATAGGGATGCCAATGATCGGATTTAATTGGATATAATACTCTTTATCATATTTAGTTTCTCAGATGTTCATATATTTCGATTAATATCTGAATCTGTATGAGACTTCATAACTGAATTAATGCAAACTGCACTATGCACATTGGATATAGGGTATTAATTTCAAATTATATCTGATCCAAATCGGAATTAAATTTACTTAAATCCAAATCCATCTTTTAAAATGAACCCAAGCCGGATTATGGACATTAGATATATGATATTAATTTAAGACTATGTCTAATCCAAATATAATTAGAATTTATTTAAATCGTAACTCGATCCGATCAGATGTCATTTTTTATATAAGAACTCGATTTGATTTCTTAAGCAGATATCAGAATTTTGTTTTCATGTATGATTACTCCTAAATAGTTTGATTGGATATTGGATCTAAATCAGATTTATTAGTATCCTTAATTAGATATTTTTCGTTATTTTATATCAAAAAAATAATTTTTTATTTTAGTGGACGCCGGATGGCTATTTGAAAATTCCTTTCAACCGTAGATCGTCCAGTTGTTAACTTTCGAAAGTTGAATAGCAAAAAAAAAACTGAAATCTTAGGCTTCTTGTATATAATTTTTTTTTTAAAAAAATTGTAGTCCTTTTATAATTTTTTCAAAAAAAATTTGTACGCAACATTCTTTATTACGGCAATATGCATGGTAATTGGTGTCTAAAAAAGCAAAAAGAACATTTTGAAAAAGGTGCGTACTAACAATATTGAAAATTCTGCCCGATTTCCAACAATACTGAAAAAAATTTAAGTCTTTGTACGTTATTGCATAATTCAAGGTGTACGTTTGAAGTATCTACCCATTAAAAAAAAGAAGCAATAGGAGATAAGTCATAAGCCATTCGTCTTTGATAACACATATCCTTGTCAATTATCATATGTGCGCGATACCAAAATAAAACTTAATTTTTAGCTTATTATAATCTAGGAGAGTAGTTGATCTAATAATGCTCAAACATGATTTTAGTTAAATGGATTTGATAAACTCCCCCATTGACTGGTCTCGTCTAATCATTCCCTTGTTCTATGGGAAAAAAAAAAGTGTATTATGAGTGCTCACAGCGCATATTTCAAATTGTATCCGTGTATATGTTGCCAACAATGCAGCCATTTAAATAAGAAATATCCACATCTATACCCTCTTGACGAAAGAATATAATCACCCAAATGTTTCTTTAATTATTCAAAAGGAACACCTAATCAATCACAGGTTAAGAAATCTCTCTCTCTCTCTCTCTCTCTCTCTCTCTCTCTCTCTCTCTCTCTCTATATATATATATATATATATATATATATATATATATATATATAGCTTGGGAAGCTTTTGCATGGTTAATCTTATATCTGTATCATGGCAGTGCTTCACCAAAAACAAAAGAAAAAGAAAAAGGAAAAGGAAATCCTTGTCCAAGTGTTCTATGCGAAAAGAGATGCAAGTTTTATCAGTCTGAAAGGTATATAGTTGGATTGATCACATGTGCTTGATCCCAATGTTCATCGGAAAGGGAAACATGGATGATAAATTAGGACCAGCTTTTCATGCAGCAGAAGACCCACCGGAAGTTGATACACCAAGATACAGTACTCTCACTTTCAAGAACCCCATGATGAGAACTGAACTTGCTTTAATAGAAAAAAGAGTTCGTGGGGCGAGAATTGACCTTGGTTTAATAAATGAAAACACTTCCCCACGTAGGTCATAGATGGTTGCCATATAGAATAGCTAAAATAAATTGTTGGTGATGCAAAAGCCAAGCAAAGTGGGCATCTTCTATCATAGAGAGAGAGAGAGAGAATCTCATTGAAGATGAGCAGACAAGAGGTGGAGTAGCTGAGAATTGAGATCACTAGGTGAGCATATCTTTTGGTCCTAATGTAGAGTCAAGAAAAGAAGAAAAGGAAATATCATTGCGGGTAATGTGTAGGGCATATGGTTCATGTTACTTTCCTGAAATGAAAGATGACTGTGGGTGAAAGTTCTGCTTTTGCAGCTTCAAAGAGAACCTCAACTTTGCTCCCAGTGTTCGTTGAAAAAGTTTCTACTAAATGACGGCAACGTTTTGTCTATGGGCCACCCTCTTTACCATGTACTTAGACGACGTCAAACTGGATTCCTGCTAACATGCAGGTTAGCCTTTAAAATTGATGGTTGACATCATCAAAGTTTCCCCACCACCAATTTCTAGTGCGTGCAGTCATTAGTTTCTTCAAGATTTTCACAGAAATTTCTCATCAAGATTCGCTCACAAACTGCGGAAGAACGGGAAAATTATAAACCGATGGCATTTCTCATCACAAAACAAAAACATACATTGAAGAAAAAATGAAAAATATTCTTGAATCCGCTCTAGTGGAAGCCTGATATAAGAGATAATGATCTTAGAAATGGTGGGCATGGAAAGTATTTTATGTTATTACTCAACAAGAGGGCTGAAGCCGGACACTCTTTCCCTCATCTCTTTAGGCTACCATCCCAGCTTTTCATGTCTTGGGTGGTACCTCCGCAATGCTTCAATTTGCATGCCGGTGCTCCTTTTTTGTAGCACAGGCAGTTGATGCTTCAGAAATTCAAAAAAAAGACCCGCCACCTATCAATTCTCATGCCATCTATTGAGTAAACCCCATCGGGGTTATGGACATATGCCCCTTTGATTTGCCAAGTTGTAAACTTGTAGCTTCTTCCACAGAGTAACTGCCATGAACCTAAATTTTAGCTGCAACTTGCTCAACAGCCCACTAACCCAAACTAAGAAGCATTAATCAGGAGCATAAACTGGAAGCTCGATTAACAAAGTTAAGCAGTATAAGCACTTCTAAAGTACTTGAAAAAACATAGATTCCAATACAGTATGGCCAGTAGGGCTTGTGTAGAGACGGCTCCATTGACGGATGCAAGTGCTAAACGTAGTCAACCATAGTAGAAACTTGGAGATCAGAAACAGATTCAAAGAGGCAACCGCTAAAGAACAGATTGAAATGTTATGAAACTGTTAGGTCCATTTTCTTCGTTACCAGAAAACTTGTGTCTCACCAATCAATTTCGTTGGCCTAAAACCTCAGAACTCTTTCACCAAAAGAAGAAATTATTCCCTTCGTTTTAGGAAAAATAACTTTCAGCCCCCTAGTTTGGGTCCAAAGGCAGGGGACATGCACTCGTGTGCTTTAAATTTGTGACGTCCCATCAACTTCGTGGCGTTCTTACAGAAAGTGAGTTGCATATGAAACAAATTGTCTTCAATTTCTTACTGTGTTCTTTATCCCAAATCTCATTTGACTCCAATGTATTTTGGTTTGATCTATATCCAAACTATTTACAACCCTATTGATCCAAATGAGAGAGAGAGGGAGAGAAGAGAACGAGGGAGGGGATAACAGTCGATTCACTTTGCCTCATAATGACATTCCTAATCTTAAGATCAACACTACTTAATACCGTCAGGCTAGCACTTTTTAAAACTCGAACTCAGGACCTGGCTACAATGCCAATCCTCACAGCTTGGAGGACCTCAGTACATCTCAATGCCAATCAGAGTGTAACATTCATGGGAATCGAAACTGAGACATAGTGGAATTAAACCCAAAACGTGTTGTTCATGTGTCACAGGCTCACAGCTAGATGCTGTGGACTTGAACACGCACTCTTCACAGGCTTCTGGTCCGACCAGCTATACTACATACTGACCAAGAAGAGAGAAAGAGTATTTAATCTTTTAAAAATTAGGATCTGCAGGGAAGTAGAGAAGGAAGATAGGTAAGATTGGCTGTCCCACAAGTAGGCATATCAGGAAGGCAACGAGAAACTTTTCCGAAGCACACAAATGGTACACGTGAGAAGCGAATATAAAAGTAACCAAGAACATAAACAAATAGGCCTACCACTCTCTGTTTTTCCAATTTCTTCATGGTTATCATCACACTGGTTGGCTAAACGATGTAATTGATTTCCTTTCTTTTAAAAACTAACGATTAAATTAGTTAGAGTTGTTTGAAGTTTTCTTTTTCTTTTTAAATTTGGATCTCGGTCACTCAAACGCATAGGCTGTCCTTCCAATCAAACTATTAAATAAGAATTAGGGGAGACGGATCGCGAGGTGCCGCTTTTTAAAATTATTGCAGTTTGTCAGAGTTCCATCAAATTATGATACCGTTCTGTATGTCTGAAGTCCTCAATTTATAGCAGTATTGTATATTATATGAATCCTTATAAAAGTAATCACATGTAACATAGAATCGAACTACAATTCAATCGTATAGATGAAGTTATGGCGTTCTGAGGTTAAGACATACTGCAGATCATGACTCTACCTTGGGCTTTCCATGTTATTGTGCTTGTAAACGAGGGTAATTGCAGCTCATCCGAGGTCCAAAGGATGGGACGGTAAAGTTATTGCCAACCGTTAATCAATTATTTGTCTCTATATATATATATATATAAAGTTTACTTATTTATTTATGCCAGTGGTTTAAAATGACAGTATGACAACAAGGAGCCCTGCTGTGGATACGCGTCAAAAATTTAGTTTACAACTGTTCATAGTATTAAACAAGAGTAGGATCTATTAGCATCTGGCATCAGAAGCAACGCAGAAGGATTAGGATATATATATATATATATCAAACACTGTTCTAGCATCATGTTTGAAGAAAAAAAAGTTCAGATAAGCCTTGGATGGATCGGTTCACAAACCATGATTGATTTGACCTGTACAATAACAACAAATTCATGACATGCATTTCCAACAGGGTTCAGGTTCATATTCACCCCAAAATTATGAATAGATCCAATCCGTGCTTTTGATCGGTCTCCCATATAGCGTCTAATTCTCTCTGCAAACTTCGATATGCAGTACTTTTGCATTCAAGTCGTCGGTAGAATTTGTATATAGAGTTTGAACCTATGTTGACGACTTGGGTAGGTAACCAGCAATGCTACTTAGTCGCTTTCTCATCCACCTTTTGTAGATTGTCTGTATATTTCCCTCGGCAGGGTTGCAGCAGAAAGTAAAGCATAAAATTTTTTTGCTAATGGTGGTATGAACAGGCCGCTGTTAGCACCGTTCATCCATGCAGATGAAGGGTCTGAGGGAGCCTTTGACAGCTTATATGGTGGGGTAACCCCTCTGACCTGATACTTGCTCATCCACATGCTGGTCAATGTGCATCATGAACTTTGGGGCCTACCCATTAAGCTCAGAATCATTCTTACCCAACTCCAGTACATGAGGGTACAATTAAGTAAGAGAGAGAGATCTAGAGAGGGAAAATGTTTATGTATATAATGTATATATTTTATAGAGGGGAAGCAAATACGTGTAGAAATGATATGGAGGAAGGGTTTGAAGCCGTAGATCCCGAGAAAACACATTCTTTAGTGCATAAAAGGGAGAGAAGCCAGTTGGCCCCGGGAGAGACGACTGACGCCTCGTATCAAACATATTCTGAGATTTAAATTAGAGAAGAATAAGTCGCTTAAGATTTGGCGGATTAGTATTAATAAAATGGGGAGACGATGAGGTAGCCTCGTGCGGCTCCCCCACTCTGACCGAATCCTTTCTTTCTTCCTCCTCACCTCTCCCCCCACGTTGGCCCTGCTCCGTCCCTCCCAACCTGGCCCCGTCGGTGCATCTTCAAGCTCCCTCTCGTGCCTTGAAGTTTCCTCCTCCCACCTGCGCCCCAAAACAAAAGGGAAAAAAATCGAAACGAAGCTGTTCTGAATTTCTTTAATCAACAAAGAAAGATCAGGACACAACTGTAATCTGCTCCTGATTCCACTGTGTATAGTTAATCTTATTTCCAAACCTGTGTGGCTGTGCGAAGTAATAAATAGTTAAAAGAGATCGCTGCAGTAAAAAATGATGGAGATTTTGTTCTCAGTTTTCTCACTGTTTGATCTTTCTTTCGTTCTTTGTTGGGAACTGTTTTACGACTGATGTAAGAAAGCAGAGGAAGTGTTTCCCTTAGATTCTGTGGCCGTCACGTGCATTCTTGTACTGGAACCATGTACCACGGTGGAGGTACCTTTCCCCCATGCAAAATTCCCCTTCCTTTTATATTGCCTTGTTCCCTTTATACGTACTTTATATTTTTTTCTCTTCCGTTGGTCGATTTTCCCCCACGTACTTCGTGTTTGATTGATTTCCTGATCTGCTGCTCACCGGAAAACCGGTCATCTCCTGCGACCGCTTTCCTGTGGGCCATTCTTCAACGTGGAATGTCTTCCACTTTTTAACTCTCGCTCAAAGATTGTTGTTTGTGGAGTTGAAAAGGAAGGGATCGGATCGGAGAAGGGAGAAAGAGAGAAACCGGGGATGGCAGTTTGAGAAATTTCGGGGGAACGACGGGCTGCTTTAGAGGAAGCAAGTCCAACTTATCTCAAGTGTTTCTCCCGAATCACCTAACGCTATTTGTTAAATGTGAAGAGCTCCCACCATGGACTGTCCTTTTCTGGATGGCCATTCAAACTCCCCACAAATAATCGACCCCTCCCTCCTCCCTCCTCCCTTCTCCTTATAGTCACCACCTCCAGGAAGGAGAAGATCGATCAGGGTGAGTAGTAGAACAGCCTTCCTTCTCTTCCCCTCCTCCCCTGCTTCACAGTCCAAGAAAGCAGAAGAGCAATTCAGAGAGATAGACACTATTAAGAAGCTCCCCCACTTTCTTCCTCCTCCCAATATCCATCTACCCAGAAACCAGAGAGCAGAGAGAGAGAGATGGGGAACAGCCTGAGGTGCTGCATCGCCTGCATCCTGCCGTGCGGCGCGCTGGACGTTATCCGGATTGTGCATGTGAACGGGCACGTGGAGGAGGTGAGCGGCACCATTTTAGCAGGGGACGTGATGAAGGCCAATCCCAAGCACGTCCTCCGAAAGCACGGCTCCGAGGAGGAAGGCGGCCTCCGCATCATCGTCCTCCCCCCCGACGCGGAGCTCAAGCGCGGCCACATCTATTTCTTGATCCCCGTTCCTTCTACCCCTTCCTCTCATTCCTCTTCTAATTCTGCTGCCACTGAGCGGTCATCTTCTGCTAAAGCGACCGCCAGAAGGAAGAGGAGGAAGGAGCTGCCGGGCGAGCCGTCGCCGGAAACGAAGCCCCCCGGTGACAACAATTCGGAGACGTCTTCCGATCGCTATCTCACGGAGATTCTCTCGGAGAAGAGGTGCGGCTTGAGCCGGAGCAGCAGGAGAGGCAGGGTCGGAATCTGGCGTCCGCATCTCGACAGCATAACGGAGGACTTCTGATGTTCACGTTTTCTTTCCCTCTTGCTTCTCTGCGGATTTGGACAAACTGCACTTTTCTTCCTCTCTTTTTTTTTTTTCTTCTTTTATATATATATTGGAAAGGCTTTTTCTTCTCCTTTTATAATTCAACTTTTGATTGTGGATATATCAAACCCTGTACCTTTTTTTTCTTTTATTTTATCTGCAAAATTGCAGAAAGAAAAAGAAGTTCTCCCATTTTCCTTTCCTGATTTCTATAATTTGGTTCATCATGACCATGGTCCTCATTGAAAGATAGAGAGCATCTTCCTTTTCTTCCACCCACTAACAGAGAATGCAGTAAATTACAGAGCCATCCTTTAAGAGAAGAATCACATGTGTGATTGGAGGAACTGCTGAGAGATAGAGTTAAAATCAGAAGAAACTGAAAGGGAGACTGTTGGCTAATGGATGTGACTGATACATATGGCATAAAAATGATAAAGCTGTCAAAAACCAATTATTGGAAGGACAATAATCAGGAAACCCCGAAGCTGAGCCAGAAAAGAGGCCAGCGGAGAAACTCACAGAGTAAGGAAGAAGACACACTCCGTTGATGTCAATCGTCAAGGCCCCTCACATTTATTCGTCCATCATCCTTCTTTTCGATATGTCAAAGCGATGGCAGCTCACTCCTTATCTAACTTTCACGTGGGTCGTGGGTCCTCCCTCTTCCAGCTTTTGGGCCGTCCATCTGGGAGATGAAGGGAAGGTGATGCATGCTCTGATCCATCTTTTTAGTCAATATGAACTGCTAACTTTAAGAACAAGAACATTTTGTTGACAATTAACCATGGAGTTCATGGAAACAGTGAGAGAGATCGTTGATCCGCCGTCCCTGTCATCAAGAGGAAGAAGAACTCTTAGTTGATTCAAACATTGACGATTTCATAAAGATCAGCGCTCAATCGTTAACTTCAATGATATACAGATCATGCACGGTTCGCTTTTTTGAAAGAATTATAACCAGAACCGCCAATTGATTCCTGTTCATAACTAGAAAATCTTGCACGCAATCATGGTGCCAATTTTCCGTAGATAGGTGCTTCGATCAATTGTCATGTTTTGTCAGAGGAAGATCACGTATACGAAGAATTAAAACCCACTTGCCCCTTTTTAAAATCGACTTTCCTGCTTCCACTTAGCTTCTTCCTTCACGCCATTTTGCGAATCTCATCGTCTATGGAAATCTAATCTCTTTAAAAACTCCTAAATGCTCGTTTCTTTGCATATGCGTTAGGCTTCTTTTATCATTTCGAATTACTAATGGCGCTGATGAAAAGTTGAAAACAACTTAAAATGACAGGATACCACAACCGCAGTACAAAGATAAGGAGAGAGAGCTGATAAAATGAAAATACATTACAAAATTTTGTCCAAGAAGTTTCTTAGATACAAAAATAAAAGAATGAAAACAAAATACGAAGGATGGGAAAAAAAGTGGATAGACGAATGAAAATAAAAGAACTTATCAAAGTTCAAGACAATTGATGAGAGAGAAAAGTTCAAGACAACTTATGATGAGAGAGAGAGACAACATATGCAAGCCTGCAGATCTGGGCTAATAAAAAAGCAAAGGAAAATAAAAGAACTTTTCAAAGGGAATGGAACTTTTACTTAAAAGTAATGCCAATATTGGCACCAAGGCCTGTTCTTTTACAAAAAGATAGAGAATTAGCCAATCAGAACCGATTCATATGGAATCAGCTGATTCAGACCAACTCCGCCGATTCAGGCTCCTACAGTGCCAACCTTGTTGAAATGTGGAGTCTGATCTATATCTAATGGTTTCCTTATTTTTCGTGGATACTAACCTTGTGGTAAGGGAATTTATGTAATATATATATATATATATATATATATATATATATATATATATATATATATATATATATATATATATATTATGGTATTGCATTATTCCTCATTTTTAATGTTAAAATTGTAATCTCGATCTTTTTGAGATAGTAAAACAAAATCCCTGTGCAGTTGTAGACGTTTGAGAACTTTGTCTCAGAACCACATAAAAGTTCGTTGTGTCTTCTTCTTCTTAATTTTTTCCCTTGATGCATGAATACAAGATAAAGGGCCTAGTTCCTAACAAATCCCATATACTGTTTCTCCCAAAAGCTGATAAAAAATATATATTGGACGGAGACAAATCGGTGACGGAGCGTAGAGACGGTGGCATAGCTCGGTCAATATGTGAAGGCAAAGGTCAACTAGCAAAGATGGTTGTTGTATTCGGGAAAGTCTCGAATTTGACTAGCAAACTCGGCTCGATATATATGGTCAATGAGCCGAGAAAGCCCGACATACGACACTAAATTCAACACGAAACCGGCGAGTGGGTGGGTGAGGTGGGGTTGCCGGCCTAGTTTCCGGCCTAACTCCGCTAACTTGTTCAATTTCGTCTTCTTCTCAAGCCTGCATTCCTCTCCTTGCCGAAATGGTTCTTGAGATGCTGAAATTGAAGCAACGAATTGTTTCATGAAGATACACATCGACTGTAACGCCAAAAAGTGGCCACTTCCCATTTTTGATTGACAATGTCGGTTGTGGAAAGTAGCAGCCAGAAGAAAACGAATTATCGTCTATCACAAAGCCACCCTCTGGTTTTAAGCATTTTTCTTCATAATGGTTAAAAGGCAGAACGTTGAAAAGTCCCGGAGTTAAGAATGCCATGTCTCAAATCTGATTTTCTTGGTCTATGGCATCCCATATATATATATATATATATATATATATATATATATATATATATATATATATATATATATATATATATATATATATATAGAAAGAGGGAAAGAGCCATAAAATGGAAATTTATACCAAAATTATGATAATGGAAGTTTGTAGTAGATATAAACATAAAGGGAAGATATCAAGGGAGGGTGAGATTCGTCGTATTCAGCACGACCAATTTGAAAAATTGCTAATTTCTTTTTCACAAATTTCACACTGAGAATGAGAATGTGTTCGTCGTGGTCTTTCTTAAGTATGGACACTTAAAGCATATTTTTGTTATTAAGAACGAGCATTCAAACCAGGATATTCAACGTATTTTTTGGACTCTGGACTTTCAAATATCATGTGAAAGATGTATAAATCATTAAATTGTCGATGACAAACCAACCACCAACTTTTACAAAAACAATCATTCATATCACATGTATATATATATATGTACATAGTTTTAGTTGATTGTAAAAATGTTTTCCATACAGGGAGAAGCCACTTAGGTCTTGATCGGACGTACCTGAACTTAGTTAAATGTTACGTGCGATTCCGAAGTGGGTCAACTGATATGTTCACACATCGAAACAAGGTGAGGTTGATTCTTTCCACACCCAAAACGGAAAATAAGAAAAGAAGAAGATATAATGATTAAGTCTGCCTTGTTCGATGGGCCACATCCTTGGGCGTACAATATTATTAATTCCCACCAACACACGTTCTTCCAAAAATAATAATAATAATGCGGCTCCCACATCACACTCTCCTACTGCTAAAAGCCAAAGTCTGTTATGAGCTAATGAACGGAAGCTAGCAATGAATTTGGTGCTCCTCATGTGGCCGTCAACTTAAACAATTACTTTCTCAATGGTTCCGTTAATTATTTCCCGAAAAATGTCTTAATTCTTGATTTCAGGGAGATAATTGTTGTCTGAACCAAACACGTGAAAACGATTTCTTGTGTCAATTTCATTGTTTTGTTCGACCGCTTTATGCTAATGTACTTTCAGCAACATTATTTGATGCTCTCCGATCTTTTCTTGTGGAAAAGTAATGGTGATCTCGAGATGGTTCTAGAGTTTATTATAATTTTGGAAGAATAAGCTCCATGCTGCGTTTGCTAAGATCATCTCGAGATTTTGGAGCATATTCAACTCAAACATGAAATTATCTTTTCGATATTGTCTAGATATCAATCTTTTCATGGTTAGTGAGAGAGCAATACTGTTTCTGTGGTTTGTTTTTGGGTGTTAAAGGCTACGAGTTAGGACAGTCATCTCATTAATGACATTTTTTATAAATCCTCGAAGATTCTTCATAATCTTCAATACGAGAGTAAACATTTGGGACATTATACCATGGTAGAAATATGGATAGCGTTTTTTAGGTTAACAAGCCATTTCTGTCGAGATTCTTCAAATTTGAATTGGTAGAAAAGAAAAAGATTAGTTAATGGGGTTTTAGTAATCAAATTGTAATAAAAATTCTATAGAAACATGCACAATTTTTTTTTTTTTTTGGTGGTATAACGAAAATAACATAAGTACAAACTTCTTTAATTAGCTAATAATGTTTCGTTGTCCAATTCAAATTATTCAATGGTCAAATGTATAATTTCAACCCTGTCATTGAGAACCTTTCCCCATCGTTTTAAAACTTAAATATGAGTTCAAATAAAAATTTCAAAATCTTAATTATTTCGAATGCAACCAATCAACATATCAAGTCGCATTATAGGATTGTTCCCCTCTTATTCCGTGGGTCTACCATGTCATGAAGCCAATAATGGCTGTGTATATATATAATTCTTGGATTCCTCTGCCAAGGTAGGGCCTGCTAATTTTTCTAAAAAAGTTTACATGCAAGTTTAAAAATTTTCACTTGTTCTGTATAAAAATTTTGAAAAATGATATTTCGGCCTTAATCAAAATTTCGAAACTTTAATTGGATCTGTCTCATGAAAAATTTCTAACTCCGTCCTACCTCTGTTCAAGTGTGGACAGAAAAATCCTCTAGTTTCTCAAAATATACGGCACAAGGTATTAGATCTGTTGATGTATTTAATCACACCCGCCCATCTAATGAATCGAACGACTCGTTAATGCATTTTTCGTGTTTTTTCACTTTGTTTATTTTTTTTAATGCCAAACAGTTTTTTTCATTTTCTATTTTTTATTGTTGCAAATGTACTTATCAATGTTGTAAAAAGCATATCGTAAGTCGTATGGGTCAGGCCAATAGATATGTCGTATCGTAATGTATCTTACGTGTATTTTAAATTTATCTTTTAATTCAAAAAAATAGAAACGGAGGTCCCAAAGACCGGAGTATGTCGCCCCCTATATATAATCACGCCCTGGAAAAGAAAAAAGTCTCTCTTATTTTGTTTGAAGGAATTTTCGCCGGCAATTTTTTTTTTTTCTCAAAAGAAAGCAAAGCCACAATTTCATTATAATGAAGGAAGAGTTCATCTGCAATTCCTACCAAAGCTAGTTGACATATGCTCGAAATTCTAGTGCCTAAGCATATCCATTTGCCTCTAGTTTGGTAGTAGGGGACATTGTAGATCATGTAGCTCTCTTCTTTCCCTACGAAATCTGAGAAAAGATCATTTTTCTCGTGAACCTCAACTTGGTGTTGAAAATATTCCTTGGACCTATGGGAAAAGACCCTTTCTCCATCTGCATTGCCTTCTTATCCGTCGTCTACTGGACAATATTTTCTCACATGACCAGTCATTTCAATCATTCTTCTCTGCCTGTGCATTACTCGAGTGCTTCACAATGTATGATCATTTAGCTCAGATTATTCTTGTATGTGATACTTGTATATGATATATTTACACCCTATTATTACTGCTTAGTTTGCCTGACGAAGGGTAGATTCAAAATTAAGCTGCAAGCGTTCATGCACCTTCTGAAATATCAAGTACTCGCAGTTCTGGACCCAGTTCTACGACAGCCTATTATCATCAACGAAAAGTCTGAGAACCGTGGACAGAGTCTGTTCCCTCTTTAGATCAAGGAAATCAACACGATGATGATGTCCATTAGGTGGAGGTGGATCCGTGAACTATATTGCTTCCTCGCAAACTAACACATGGACCTCACTAGACTTCGATGGATCGACTGTTTTTGCAATATAATATGCATGTAATCTAATGCTATAGATCAATGCAAACTATTAAAATTTGTGCGGCTAACAAGCATGAAAGTAGAATGTATTAGATTAGATTTTACAAGATTTTGAAAATTAGTGGTCACATCTTTCTCAGCTCATGAAATCCAATCTTGATATCAATCTTGATATCCACCTCAGTTAATTGAAAAAAAAAAAAATTACATTGAGAAAATTAAAAAAATTTAGTTGGGTAATGTATTTTTTGGATTCGGGTTTAGTTTGGCCCTATCCGAATAAGTTCGTTGGACCGTTTGGTCCGCCCCTAAAAAACCCTTGTTTCACCAGACAATTGGTGGCTTTTGGTAGTAACCCTCCACCCATCGATGGAGGGTGACAAGGCTTCGTTTCTCTCCGGTGAACTGCCGGCGGCTGTCTGCCCACCGCTGCCAATGATGGAGTTTGTTAAAAAATAAAAAAAAAGTAAAGTTAATCAGGGCCATTCATCTGATGAATGGCTCTGATTTAATGTATGAGGCTTGTATGTCACACATATGTGCACATATACATACATAAACAGTGTAAATATGTTGGCACATTTAAGTATATTAAACTTTAGGTACAAATATAAATTGACATTGGTTTCCGATTATTATTAAAGCATAAAAAATTCATGAAGTTTGGGTAGAGAGAGAAAGGATCTGGACTGATGGCAGATGCAAGCAAAATAAAGAAGTGAAACACTAGGTTACATTAATGGTAATGAGAAAGACCAACATCCCACATGGCCATTGTCCATAGGGGGGTACAAATCTAGCTTTTGGTCCGAGAAAATAAGACAGGTGTCGCGTCCCTGTTAAGCATTTCGCGCAAAACGTTTTGCGGGATTGGCGCCACGTGGTTGAAGCTTTTAACGCAAAGAGAATCAAGGGGGTTCCGTGTTTGATAGCTCACATGTTAAGCACTACTTTTGCTGCTAATTGCAATTATTGGTGTCAGATTCCCAGTCTTTGTTGGCCGTTCTTGCAGCCTCAAGTTCTTGCTTTATGGGGGCTTGGTTGAGCCCAGTGTGTCCGGGCCGAGGCCAAGGGCTCAGTGCCAACAGTGGAAAGTAATGACCCCGCTGGCTCCAGAACTGGACCCATCTTATGTGTCCCTTTATTGCATGGCTTATTCACGCTAAGCTCTTATTTCCCTTTTATTTCTAACGTTGCTGTCTATAATTTGGTGAATAGAAAAGGTTCCTGCCTTTCTTGCCGGTCTTGATTATGACCCACCCATGTGCATGCTTAACAAAATGACGGAAATGCCCTCATAAATTTTAGAGGACGAATGTCAAATAAATGTCTAATATTATTTCACGATTTAAAGATATATGAACTGATGTTCCTTTTCTTGCTTTAGCTTCGAATTAAAAGTTTATTCACCCACTGGCAGATGAGAAAATTAAAAAGCGTAAGGTTACTTTTGGCATTATACTAAAAGGTTGGGCCTGCGTTTGATAGAAATTTCTCCGAACTCGTATAATCTCTGTACGTGTGCCGTGTGCGTTAGTAAAAAAGATTATGCAGAATTCAGATTTACGACATGAACTTTCAAAAATTTTATCTCCCTTAAATTTTTAACAGAATTTTGAAAAGTGGAAATTGGCGCTCCTATACAATAAGTTCTTTGTGGGCATAATAATTTGTCGATAATAAGTTTCTTTTATGAAGATTCACTTTTAACGAAGTTTTTTTTTTTCTTCTTAAGCTTAATAAATTATATATGTGGATTATCCTTCTAGTAAGGCTGTGTCATTGAATTCAATGACAGCCCAAAACCAAATCTTTGATGTGTTTCTATGACATGATAAGAATCGGGTTTGGCCAAAATTCAGTTTCCACAAAACCTAATTTTCAAAAGAAGCGTTGAATAGATAAACCAAATACAAAAACCACTTTTTAAAACTCATTGAATAACTTGGTTTTTACAAAACCCAGTTTTGAAAAATTGGGTTTTCGAGGATGTCCTCCAAACGCTCCCGAAATCTCAATTCTGAGGATCAAATACCTGTCATCTGCATTTCTATGACAGCTTCATCTTTTTTGTCACAAGTATCAGCTTTACGTAATCATGTATTCATCAAAATGGATTAATGTCATTTGGAAAATGACCCGAAATTACATAATTACATGCAACCTTTCGAATCTGGATTGAATCTCAAGAGCCCGCCCACACAAGAGCCCACCAGAAGGAAGTTTTTTTTGAACTGATGAGGCCCGAATATACAAATTCCCACCCTTTGAGGACTTATACCAAGTTGGTTGAATAATCTGTCACCAGTTTACACCTGAAACCAGTCATATGCATTGGTCTACTTTATCTACATCTAAAAGCTCATGAGCATGGCAGGTACTCTTTAATAAGAGTGAACCAGCGAAACACGTATCATGCAACAGAGGTCAGTGGACGATTCACGTAATCACCTCTCGATTGAGAAGGAAAACATAGAAAATTTTCATCGAATCTATCTGATTGGAAGCATGCCAAGTTTCCAATCATGCCAAGTCTTCTATATGCACATTCTGCTTTCAATGAGAGGAGGGTTTGTGTTTCGTGGATGTCAAATCAGAAGGATGGGACTGGTTGGTCGCTTCAGATTCAAAATTAACCGCGATTTCGCCGTGGATCGCGGCTTTGATCAATCGGCGGATAAGTGTGCAGGACGGCGAACAATCGACACGACGTGAGTGAGTCCGATTGTAATCGCTGCTGTGATTTTCCACCATCGTCAGTATCAGCATGTACAAGATTCAAAGGCTACCCTTTCTTCTGGAAGAAACGAAGATGACAAGGATGATTATGCATCTGTCATACTGAATCTCTGTCCGCTTATATGCCTTTTCTCTTTTGTTTTCCTCATGCCGTTCCATTTGAAGGTTAAAATACCGGTCGTTTCATGTTGTTTGCTTCGATCTTGAGCCGGTCCCTACCATGTTCGCTGAATAGCCTGCACGATATATGTAATACAATATATACACATCAAGCGACCGAATCAAACCAACACTGATAACGTTGCACCAACGTGAATTTCGCGTTGCATGAGACTGATCCATATGAAGTTTTCATGTGCCAAGAACCATCAGAGCATTCGTCGAGGAAGTTCGCCCCAGGAAATTCAGGGCATTCATGAACTGTAAATGGATTATCTATGTACAGACTGCGGTAAGGGCCGGGTTTCTGCCATTGATCTTAAGATTTGCATACTATTTCTCAGTTTATTTCGTTGGCTCCCATTTAATCACTTTGTGAATCTTTTTTTGTTACCGAGTCCGCCTTCCACTGTTCTCGTCTCGATCTACGAGAAACAGAGCACGAGTTGAGCTCAAATATTGGGCTAAAGCTACAGCGTCTGATCTAACTGGGAAAGAAACTTGAACTTGCTGAAGCGATTATTTTGGAAAAAAAGAGATATCACCGTATAAAATCTGCAAGCTTCTCAAAATGTTGCGACTACAGATACTCAAAAAACAAGTAAATTCTAGAAATATTATTATATGAACTTCAAAACGTTGCAATGTTCACATCGTATGAAAAATGCTATTTCTAGCTACCATGATAAGAAATTCAAATAGCCTTTAAGGATTCTTTCCAGAATAATTTCATAGTTTTAACAAGTTGTTTTCGTCGTAAACAAACAATTTTGCATTTCATTATTGAACGAACCCTTTGTGTCATTTTTTTATACACAAAAATGTGTTTAAATGGTTTCTGTATGAGTCAGGGGAATTTCATCCTCTTACTAACCTGACATCTCAAGTCTCCCTCGTTCTCCTAAAGTATTAAACCTATTTTCAGTATATCGGGGTGATGCACCCATTATGCTCTAACTTGTATATCGATGCGCAGCTCTCTTAGATAGGGCTTGGCCCGTTCTACAGTCTGAATTGTTGGTCGTGTTGTCAACAGTCTGGTTCGATCCAGACCCAATTGTACATGGATCCAGGATGGGTGTCCATAAAAAGTACTGGTCCATTTTAATACTCAAGTAGGCCTACAATATGCTATTAACACATGGAACCTGCATGGAATTGGAGCGTGCATGATGAGTCTGGATCAGAAAAGATTCGAGATAAACAGCTTGTTAATTGTGGCCAGAAGCAAAATCAAGCTCAATTCAGAAAATTCGAGAAAAAAATGAGGCCTTTTCTAATACTAAAGAAATGTTTGACCCAAACTGAAAAATCTTTACTCGTCAATTATTTATTTAAAAAAAAGTTTCATGGCAAAAGAACAAATCTTTGCGCCAAAGCAACGACCCGCATTCAAGTTTTTGACCGAATCTTCTCCATTGCCAGCTGTTGAAAAGTACCTCGGTGATTCATATCATCCATTATGACCCCCGTTTCCAGCAAAATTCCACGGAAAGACCCCTCCCGCGTGAAGCCCACATTTTTGAATTCTTTGAAACCACGAGAACCTTACTCATAATCACCAATTTTAACTAACCCTGGTCATCAGGTTGCTTCGGGCCCGGCCCGAGTCCGACTCTATAAAATATAAAATAATATATAAATAATTAATTAATCTTAATAAAATATTATAATTAATAAAATATTTATTAGAAAAATCTTATCAGCCCGAGTCAAGCCAAGTACCAGGTACCCGTCGCCTGAGATGCGGACGCTCAACCTTAATTTTAACCTAAATTCTCAGTTGGTTCAACCGTATGATGACGGGTAGGTGATAGCCTTTCTCTTTCCTACAAGCAACAAATATTTATCTATGCGTTAGAAAAAATATATAACAAAAAAAAGTTATGGTAGAATACGTTATGGGCACCAAGCGGATTGTACCAGAAAATTGTGAAGAGCAAGGATTGAATTGGGAATTGTAAAGGAAACGTCCGGTCTTAAAAGAAAATCTAGCGGTGATTGGATCCGGCTAAAGTTTGGTGGTCCCGATTGGGACAGCTTAAGTGGTGCTGATTCTGGATCCTAATCAGGTTACCGCCAGCTCTTTCATGACATGCACTACATCTGGATCTGATTAAAAAAATACAAACCCAGTCCAATTCATATCTGGTAAAATAGTATTTGTTTTTGAGTTTCTTACTTCGAAAATTTTTGGATCCTATTCAGATCCTGGATACACAGTTATTATTTATTAATCCAATCATATTATTTATTAATCCAACCATATTAATCCTATTACTTCAGTTTTATTTTGATCTGGCAGATACTAAGAGCTCCTTGCGCTCGGGCAAATACTAAGAGTCTTTCATACACAGACACTGGGTATATATGATTCATTTGCCTAAGTTTTACACATGGGCGATGAATTATGTGTGTGCATATTAGAACACCAACGGCTTTCTCTTAGAAGTAGAAGCAATGAAGCATCGTCATTTATATCATGTCATATTTCTCAGCAAAATATCAAAGCGGCTTCTACTTCTTAATTCAAGCAATCTACAAACTACAATTAACACATTGAACACTCATCACATGTTCTGAGCTATGGGCCATAAATGGTTTATGATGGAAGAGAATAAGATAATGGTTAGTGATTCCAAGCGCTAAAAGTAGGTCTGGTACCTTAAGAGGGTGAGGGAAGGGCCGACGGTTTGGTGAAACACTCCTCTGCTCATTCAATACACACAACTTACATATTTTACTGATCAAGTTTACTTCGGGTGGGTCGAGTTGGGAGGTCAATTTCATCAAGGCTCTACAGAGCCCACCAAGGGACGGAACTGCCTGGGCCCGATCGAGCTCAGTGCTGCCACCACCCAATGGAAGAAGAAAGGGACCACCGTGCAGTCATCATCTCCCACAGTACCACGCCATTAACATGCATATGTCAATGTAAGGGTCGCATCGCCAGTTGGTCTCTCTGCATTGTCCACTGGAAACCCTAAGAGATGAAATGATGGAAAGGGATAAGCCAAAGGACATCCTGACAAATATTATGACATTTTTCCTATACTATATGAAACATATCATGATATATCTTCCATATCGCCGATCTTGTACCGGGCAAGATACCAAATCTACTACAATAACCATTGGTCTAATGACTGTTGCTTGCTCTAGTTATGTAAACTTATCTCCGATCTACTTTACATTTTTATCAAGCAAAGATTATGAGGGATCTTCAAGGGTTTATAAAAGGGATTATTGAATAATTGGTTGTCTTGGTTTCTAGCCTTTTTTATGTTAGAGCAGAAACTGGTAGGATGCAGGTTGAAATCCGCTAGAACAGGGGCCCGAGCCCAGAAGTGGGTTGGGTTGTTACAATGCTTAGAAGTTCAAATCATAAATTTTAAACTATTGCTCGGTTAATTTGTTTT
This sequence comes from Nymphaea thermarum, assembly GCA_011799765.1. NCBI lineage: Eukaryota > Viridiplantae > Streptophyta > Magnoliopsida > Nymphaeales > Nymphaeaceae > Nymphaea > Nymphaea thermarum. Next base: position 983,231 of record JAANDH010000030.1, read on the forward strand.
GAGATTTCGACGAAGACCTTTGCTGAAGTTGGCCTGCTGTGGATTGACCTTGTAACCGGCACAAGTTGTAAAGTGGGTGGTGATTGGGCTCTGCTTGGAGAGTTGGAGTTTAATATCAGAATTCAAGCTCTTGGGAAAGTGAATGTTATCATTTTCTCATAGGCAGCTAGAGTGTGCTTTATAGGGTGGTAGTTAGCAGATCCAACAGAGGGACCAAGTAGATTTTTCACAAAAACATGCTCAAAATCATTGCATTAAAAGAACAAAAACATGTTTAAGTATAGATTTATTTATTTAACCATCGGCTTTATGCACAGTTTGGGCCGTTGAGAGAATCAAATCATAACTTACGACGCGCTTTTCTTATACCACCAAAAGGTAAATGTATCTCCTGTGAAAATTTTCGATTTCTAAACAACAAGAACGAAGGTATCCAAACTGGTTTATCTCCTAATGGATAAGCTCATACCAGTCTATGCCAAGAGAAACAGTAGTGAGGTGGTCATAACTGGCATCCACATCTCGTATCCAAGACGATGATCAGGTTTTCATTTTGAGCAGCGGGGTCGCTCTGGTAAAGTCATCGAGAGGTCAGACACTGCAGGTGAATCTGTGCACGGACCTCAGCTACAAGGCTCAAAATCATTGCACCACAGCTCCTTTGGTGGACAAGGGTAGTTTGCAGGTGAATCACATTTACTAGAGGCGATGAATTGTCAAGCAGTTAGTTGCGGTCACCAATTCATCCACATCAGTGTCGTATTGATTACCAACTTCTTTTCTTATTAAAAGGAATGATAAAAATAGAGACAAATATTAAAAGATTCTGGAGGAAAAGCGCCCAAAGGTCACAAAACTCTTCTGTTCACGCCATTGGTGGGGCATCAACATGATGTAAGCTTGATAGAGGTCCACTGCAAATCTCTTGCAAGCAACTGTTTGCTTCTGTGACGGCATTTGTGAATACTGAATTCCTTTGGCAGAAGTGTGTGGAAGTAAGTAGTCATGCAAGTGGTAGGCAATGGTGAAGCACATGAGTTGGGTGATGTTTTTTATGGCGAGGCTCCTTTTAGACCACCCATAGAGAAGTTCATGTTTCTTACAGCTCACTGACCATCTACCCATGTTAAAAAAGGAGCAAAGAAGTGCAATCAGAAGCCCAATTGGAGATTGAGATCATGGGCAATGAGCTCGGGATCCACAAGTTATGTCCATTGCCATTTCTTTTCTCCTTTTCAGAAAAGGGGAGGAGAAGGAGAAGAACATCAGAAAATTTAAAAGCGGGACCCGTCGAAGCCTGGACCAGAACACCTCCACTACATCTGCGAGTGCTGAAATCTTCTTTTTGACATAAAAATCTTAATGCCGGTAACCCGTTTTCAAGATCTCCTGGTGCATCCTCGCTCATTAAGAACACATTTAAATTGCATTGAATTGCAGTTCCTTAATATGTCACAGCTGCTTATCCTGTGCTCCTGGGGGGAGAGAGTGGATTCTTTCCATGGGGGGAAGATAACAGAATTCAATTACTAGCAAGCAACCACATTGTTTAAAGAAGGAAAGCAGTGGCAGAATTGGATGATGGGAGAAGCAAAGATGGCAGGGGTGGGGGTGGCCGAGGCACGTGGTTCACTGTTGATTTTTTTTAGAGAGAGAAAGAGATTTTGCTTGAGGGACGGTCCAGCTGTGGCTAGCTGTTCGGCTTCCTATTTTACGATGCAGGTTTTAATTCAGGGGCAGCATCATTTTGGCGCCACAAGAGCAACCGACACCTGCCAACCGTCGCAGAGCATCCATTGCGGCACCAAACCAGGCTCGGCCTCCCACACAGAGAAGGGAAAGAGATTGTGGGGCTGAAATAAAACCTTCCCCCCGATTCCATCGTGGACAGAAACTGAGAAGAAAACCGGACGGAAAGTTGGAAGAAAATAGGAAACTTTGGATCACAACAGGGAAAATGGAGAAAGAAAGAATACAGAGAGAGAAAGAGGGAAATTAGCAGTAAAAATTCGTTCATGAAGGGAAGATGCCACTTTGCTGCTCTCTCTCTTCTGGTTGCTGCCAATGAGAGGTGAAAGGTAATGAAAGGGGAGGGAAGGTCACAATGTGGTGCTGAGATTTGATACTGCTTTTGATGGAGAGAGAGGTATCTATGCACCTTTTGGATGTTTGACAGAGGGAGGGGTGATGGATCAGAGCACTAGCAATGGAGGTGGGTCAAGTGGGTCCTGGGGATTAGGCACTAGGCAGCTGCAGCTGCCCCCTAAACCGCCATGGGTGGCTGCCCCAAGCAACCAGGATCCACCAACCAGCAATATCAACGACCACCAAAACGGTTTGTCTGGCTGGATAGGCTTTTCCCCTAGCCCCCAGCAGGCCAACAAGCACCATAGGACGTCTTCCTCAATTGGGCTCGTCCCGGACCCCCAGACATTGCCGTGGCTCGACGAATTCATGGATCTCCCGCCGGCCAAGCGTGGCTCAATGCACCGCAGATCGGCGAGCGATTCGTTTTCCTTCGTTGATGCTCAGACTGGTGGTGCTGCGCTTCCCCATTCGGAGATTTCGGACAGAGACGGGTTCGATTGCGGGAGCAGCAGCGCTGCGTCGATCCCATGTCGGGAGCTCGAAAAATTGGACGAGGAGCAGCTCCTCTCCATGTTTGCAGATATAGAGCCATTCCACAAGCAGCAACAGCAACACCACCATGCAAACAAATCTGCTTCCGCGATGGATGTCCGGTTGATAGAGCCCCAGGCCTCTGAAAATCCTTCCACACTGTCTGATCGCAACAGCGTCTGCGACACTCTCGTCGACGAGAAGCCGGTGATAACGCTGCCACCAGAACAAGTAAAGAGCGAGCAAGAGGTACAGAGCGTCTGCAAGTCAGAGCCGCCTCAACAACAACATGAACAAGAACAGCTGCAGCAATCATCGCAGCCTGCCCCTTCAAATTCCGCCGGCGCCACGACTGCTGGGGATCCCAACATTGATCCCAAAAGGGTGAAACGGTATGTTATATGTTAAGTCGAGTCCTAAAAACATGTATTTTCTCTGGCAACTATTGCTTTCGTGGATCTAATGCTTTTGAAACCAGCATTGCTTGCGGATATGTTCTTATAATGTGGTTTCTGCTCCATGAACTCTGTTGATTGTATGTAGAATTCTTGCTAATCGGCAATCTGCTCAGAGGTCGCGTGTTCGGAAGCTACATTACATAGCCGAGCTTGAAAAAAGTGTGAATGCTTTGCAGGCATGTTCTTCGTTCCTGGACCTTTTTTTCACTGGTTTTAGTTGTGAAAACCCCATTTTAGTAGCAGAAGTGAAGTCAGGGTGTTGCATTGTTGGTAAAGAATCTAAAAATCAGACGACAACGTTTTATTTTGCAGACGGAAGTGTCCACTCTTTCACCGCAGGTCGCTTATCTTGATCATCAGAGGCTACTTCTTAACGTTGATAACGGTGCTCTGAAACAGAGGATCGCTGCTCTTGCCCAAGATAAAATCTTCAAAGATGGTATGAGGGCCTGCTCCCATTTGTCGTCGATTGAGTATCTAATGCAGGAATAACTTGATTTTTGCGCTAATTTTGCTACGCTGGCAGCCCATTCTGAAGCACTGAAGAAGGAGGTTCAGAGGTTAAGGCATCTGTACCAGCAGCTGTGTATGAAGAAAGAAGCGCAGTCGCAGGCCACTGGATTCGAAGCAGAGCACCAACAGGTCCAACCGGGAAATGGCATTAGCTCGTCGATGAGTGACATAGAAGGAACCAGAAATCAGATACAAGTGGACAACAGAGAGACAATTAACAGCAGTAACTGCAGTAGCAGCAACCAGCAGCTTTTGCAGCCAATGAGTTGCTTGAAATCTGATCCTAGTAACATGGCGTACCCTTCAGATTTCATGGTTCATAATCCTTGATGTCTCCATTCCGCAATTATTATTTCTGTTGATTTTTTTTTTTCTTTTTTCTTTAGCTCCGGATCTATTGTTCAGGTGGAATTGCTTTCTTTCTTTCTTTCTTTTTTTTTTTTGGGGTCAATATTTTCTCCTTGATTCTAAACTTTTTTGTTATTTCAAGTAAAGAGGGAACCTACCCTTGTCGAATAGGAATAATATTGTGTAGCATAATGCTTTTCTGGCTTGTGTCATTTACGTGGTGGGACGGTGCGTGAATGAACTTTCAATGGCCCATAGATTTTCCTCTCCTTTTTCCACTTTTTCCTTTATTCTTTTGAATCATTTAATTGCTGAAATCACGGGTGTGAAAGGACATAGTTTGCTCCTCGGAGAGGATCTTATTTCAATAATGTATTTGTTTCTTCTGCTCTACTTTGTTGTTTCCAGTTTCCACTACGAGCTTGTGGTTCACCAAAAAAGCCTGTCACTTCCGGCCTTGCTCATTGAACCATACTGTAAGCAGGGCCCTTCCTACTTACCTTGTACAAACTTGGGCGGCAAGCTTCATGAGAGAATCAATTACTGGAAATCCATGGCATGCAGCTGTGCAATATCATGGCTTATCTACCAGCATTTAATTTTTGATTTAATCGGAGAAAGAACCCGGCAAATCTAAACCTTTTAGCAGCAGCAGCAGCAGCAGCTTAATCAAATCATCATCAGGTTGATATACAAAGTAAAGGCACAAACCTATTTATATTAGTTTATGCACGATGTATGCAGCAAAATCAAGAAAAGGAAATGTATCCTGGTGCAGCATAACCAAGTAAATAAAGTGTACCTTCAGGAGGAAATGCATGTTTATCCCTTCCCAAAGATCAGCACATGATTGAATACTGTTTGCCTCTTTCTGAACTGGAGCAGATGAAGGGCAAACGCAGACGTCGGAGCGGGTGAAGATGGATTCTTTCTTATCCAACGTGAACGTCCTTTTTCCCCGTAGGCCTGTTCTTAGGATTATAAGCATCTCCTCTTCTCGTGAACTATACACGCATATATGTGTAGCCACACAGGACCTATGCTACAGTAACGTGCTATTGTATAGGACAGTGAAAACGTTCAGGACATTGGATTGTGATTTTGGTTTGGGTATACTTGATGGGTAACGTTGAATTCATATCTTCCATGTAGCAACTACAGGAGACTGTTGATCGCTTATCAGGTAAGGAAGGCAACTGTAGATTGTCATCAAGATGAAGGAATGTTATGGATTCAGAAAATGTGATTGCTTGCAGCGTGGTCAAAGCTAAGGGTACTTTTTCTTAGGTAGGCGGAACCTCTATGATGTTGGATGACCCAAAAGCCTGCCAACATGTGATTCGATGGTTGCAGTTTTTACAGCGCACGCCTTTCCAGGATAGAAACAAATGTGAAAAAATAGAAACCTGTTGGCATCTTTGATACAAGGAGCTGTTCAACAAGCTAAAACTTGCGACTCATTATTGAACGAGCCGAGGGAGTTAAGAATTGAATTCCACAACCTAAACGAGTCGAGCTCGAGGTAAGTGGGCTCCGCTCGGTTAAACTGGGTTAAACTGGAGAAAGAAAATATATTAAAAAAAAAAGTAGATTGCTCAGATGGGTATACATGTGATTGGTATTGGGGAGCCTCTTCTTTTGACAAATAAATTTTTTAATGAAATGTTTGGCTCGGCTCAAGCCAATCTTTGGCTCGAGTTGAATTGAGCCGAGTTTGAGTTTGAAAAACTCAAATGAGTTGAGCTTGTGCCAAGTTTGAGTTCCTTTAAAAACAAACAAGTCGGATTCGAGCTAGCTCAACTGGGCTCCAACTTTACTCATGAGCAGCCCTAAATGCACGGCCCTCTATGGTCTCTCATACAACTTCTTCAACCTAAGGTCACCTCTTTTCATTCTAAAAAAGTGATGGTTGAGACTTCTCCTGCAGAAGTAAACTTTCTAGAAAATTGACAGATGAAAGACCGTGTCCAAATGGATTTAGCAGGCGTCCTCTCAGCCGTGTTTGTTTTGCTATTATAAAACAGAATTTCGGTTTATATATATATATATATATATATATATATATAATAGTTTTATTTATCTACAGTTATATTTTAGTCATTATATATATATTTGTTCTATGGATACTTTAGTCAGATATGCATCTAAATGGTGGGTTTGGGCCTTGTTCAATGAACCACAACGGGTGTGGCGTGTTGGAGCCACACCAACACCTGTCTCGTGTTTGATGCGGGTCTGGCAAATCTTTAAGAGCACCCATGTGACATAATTTTTATTGAGACTTGTCTCTTTTAGTTGTTGTTTTTTTTTTTTGTTCTCAATAATTAGAATGAGATGTTCTGCCATTAGAGATTTATACATCGCATCACACTTTTAAGTGCGTAAAAAGGTATGCACCATCAGTAAGTGCAAAAGTTCCAAGAAGGAAGATACATGATAGCTGCGCCGGCCTGAGTTAAGCCGAGAGGAAACTAAAAGTATATCGGCAATCTCGTAAACCAACAGAAATTTAATGTTGGCCAAGGAATTTTTCATCATACCGTAAAAAATTTAGGTTTTTCTTGGGAAATTCTTGAGAAATATCTCCATGTACGAGATGGGAAAATATGAATTTGCTTGTTCTGATAATTGAAGATGTGTAATCCTTTAGCACGCATGACGATGTTATAAACCTGGTCCAACATTTATGCAGGTTTGTTGAAGCAAGTTTTTATGCTAAAATCAGTTCTTAACATGTTTTTAGCATCCTCCAAGCGTTCCGACTTTCAAAATGTCATGTCTTTCACTGTTATGAAGATTTTAATTTGAAACTCTTACGATAGAAACAGAATATTTTAAAAAATGTATACATCGATATCGATTGTAACTGTGTTTTGGATCAAGAGGCACGGGATCAGACTGCATTTCCGGCCTTATGGACAATGGATTTTGAATGACAAACCATACAAGGCGATTTCGCGATCGCAGATACAACATTGAAACTTGAGGAGACTAGATGGCATGCCGGTATTGTATCATTGGAAGGCTATGAGGATCACGTTGCCTAAATGCAGATTATACTCGTCAAATTATATATATAATTAATGTCCTCCAGTTTCTTCCTTTTTTATGTATGTTCCCTTTTCTATGAAAAAGATGAAAATACATCAAGCTCTGCAGATTATACTCAAGGAAAACTCTTCCTTTATAACTTCAGGGGTCAGAAGTTGCCAATAATTTTTAGATCCTCATCCTATTCTTCATCTGATAGCGCGAGACAGAACCAAGTTGACTGGCAGGGCCATTAAGCCCCTTGAAAGTATAATTGCTTGGTCGCCATGAAGGCTAAGCATCTGTTTCTTCAATCGTCTTGCGGCGTATTGGTGCTTTGTTGCAGAATGATATCTTCCTGCTTGATGCTGACAATCTATATAAGCCATTCGACGGATTGTCTTGTGACGTAAGTCCTGGCGCATGCGCCATGCTCATAATATTTCTGCCTTCTTGCCCACCGCATTTTTAGAAAAGCAGTAAGTTGGTGACAGAGAAATGATGAAGCTGTATATTTTTTTCTCTGCAATCTGTGTACTTCATCATTCAAATCAAGTTTTTTTTGCAGAAAAAAGCTGATCATGGATTCCTGGTATGTCACATGGGTTCTCTACTTTGCGCTGCTGGATTGCATCCCTTTATACAGAAGTCTCATCGTAATAAATTCCACCAAATTGCCGAATCCCTGTATCTGCAGCCGCGTCCATGTGTTTTGTATAGGATCATACCTGTAGCTAGGTGCGTTTAAGAACTGCAAAGGCTTAGTTTCATGCTTTTAACTAAGCCTTGTATCTGATTATAGACAAAATCTTGTCTCTGATTCTCTTTCTTTTTCGGGTGAAAAGGTACACCTAAAATTTATCACCCATCGATCAAACTCGCGTCCTTACACTCTTCCCTGGATGGAGGAGAAAGCAGACCAGCGACAAAAGAGTTTTTCCTTTAAACAGATTGTCTGCTCAAGCCAGTGAGTTCATGTCCAATTCTTGAAAGCCACCCAATCTTCTTTGATCCCCTTTTATATTCTTAGATTGCCTAACTTTTGCTAAGATTACAGTAAGAGATGCACCATGTATCGTACTTTTACATCTTCAAATCCAAGAAGCCAAGTCACATCTTGTGCAGGCGGGCGAGTTCTTCTTAGCCATCTTATAGTCTCAGCAAATTCGTTGCTTATCAGTCATCCTTTATGAATGCGCATTGCTTTGTTCTTTTCGATTTCTTCGTCACATATCACGTTCAGCACGATTAGAAAGCGCCCCAACAGAATCACGTTAGAATTGCACAAATATTATGGCAAAGTAATAAAAACAGAGGCATTTTGAACTTTTTATTTTGCGAATTTGTCAGTGTATAGCTTCAAAAAGGCTGTCCACTTATGAGAAGTTTGAAGAATTCGCTTGATTTTCGCGATGCAATTCTCTCGTTCCCGTAACATTCAAGGTGCAGAACATCTCGAGTTTATATGAAACCCATACACAAGCTTCCAATTATCTGCTTGACCTTAGAAAAGAAAAACACAAAACTCATGGAATCTGTGAAGCTCGACATCGTGGGTCACTTCCAGTTCCAGTGCATCATTTTCAATTTGGACCCACATGGATCCTTTGTTTACGGGCTTCATTCATTTGGTCGGTACAACTCCCCACGCTCATGACCACCAAGCAGAAGGGGTGCTTCAAGAATATATTCGAAGACTTTTTGTGCGATGAAGCCAAAAGTTAGTGTACCCGGCGAGACCTGCCGTGATAGATGGCTGGCCGTCGCCGGAAAATAAAAAGGTCGGTGGATCTATTTTAGCTGCTTTGGCCTTGGCTTGTCCATCGATCATGGATGATGGAGCCACATTTGGATCTAGTGAGCTAGATGAGGAGCGAAGTCCATGAAGACCCCAAAAAATTCCATGCTTGTGTGAAAACAAACCGCTGGATCCAAAAAGACCAAATGGAGGTAAGGATCTTCATTCTCTCGCCTTTTTTTAGGAAGACAGGAACGATATAGCGCCAGTTGTGGGCCTGAATTAGATTCAGACAACTGTGTTTTTGGCAACATGACCACAATTATTGAAGCAGTGTTTCCTCTCGGTTCAACATCATATGCCATGTTTACCAAATGGTCGATGAAAATCCAAAAAATGCTTTGATCCACGGTCTAATTTTCCTCGATAAGTGAAGCAAATCAAAATTCAGAGATTCGCTTATCGAAGCTGGATCTGGATCCTCACACAATTTACCCAAAGAGGTGAGGGGCGTGTCACAGGTCCGCAATTGAGCTACAACAGGGTGGCAGCCGGAGGCACCAAAAGCAGGACCTATACCTTAGAAAAACAAGGACTTAGATAAGAGCTTCAGTTTTTCAGCTCACCCATAAAGAGTATATCTCCATGTAAGATAAAATGTAGTCAATGGCTTTGAAATTGTAGTCACAAATAACTTCTTGAAATTTTAAACGGTGAGATTTTTTTCGTGTATAATACTACGAGCTTGAAAAAAAGAGAAAAATACGAAGAAAATATGGTACATTTTTAAAAATTCTAAAAAAAAATAAAATAAGTGAGAAATTAATAACATATATATCAAAAGATAAGTAGATTTGCAACAAATAAAAAATAAAAAAAATTGTTTGGTATTAAAAAAATAAAAAAAACTGTCTCGGCCTTTTTTACACTTTCTTTTACCCTGCTTACTTTTACATTGCCTCTCCAAACACCACCTACCTAAATGAAGTTTTGGTTTGATTGTTTTTATAGCAGAAAACCATGCGTGAACGCGAAATTTACTCATATGTAGGCGTGCGTTAAATTCAGAGAAGAACGAAGTATACACTTAAGATGCAAATGATATACAGAGTTAACAGGAAGCTGGGAACACTGCGCATATTATATTAGGAATACTAGATTTACTGAAGATCTTATGAGATAATTATGATGAAGAAGAACCAGAAATGCAGACCATTTTGGGCACTCAAAAGTTTGAACATTTCATGATTGAGAAGTCGAGATGTTAATTTTGGACTATATGGATCACATGGGTACTTTTGTTTGCAAACATAATGTACTTTCAACACGGGTAATTCCAGAGGCGGAAGGAGGGGGGGGGGGGGCCTAAAAAAAACTTTTACATTGAAAAAAATATTATTTTTTAATCACTCTATGTATTTTTTAGATTTAAATTCAGTTTGGCCCTACCCGGATCCAGAGGTTGGACTGTCCTGGCTCCACCATTGAGTAATTCTGACGTACTTTTATCACCGAATTTTTTTTGTAAGAGTGCCACCATGAAGGTTTATGAAGACAACAACAGTGAAATGTTAATGCCAGAAAATGAGAAGATAATGGTTGATTAAATTTGTGGTCTTAGCTTCATAAAATTGTTGTTGAAGAGTTCGAATTCAATCTGAATAAGCTTGTCGAAATCAAGCGAGTTTCTTTCCAATTTGATTCAGAAACCGACAGCAAGGTCGAGAGACGTGATGCATTTTTTATAAGTTTAATGTTGATGTACATATTTTATGTTTTCTTGTTTTTTTCTATTTTTTGGTCTTAGGTTTTTCAATTAAAGCATTTTTCAAAATATTTTGATCAGGTTCGCCAAAGTTCTAATTCCGATCATGCGTTCTTTTCTGACAACCTAAGTAGTCGATAATTTCAATTCAAATATTGGATAAAATTCCATTTCAAACGCAGGATATATAAAATGCACCTAACGCTTACCAAACGATTATTTTTTCATAATTGCTTAGTCCTATATCTTCAGCTATTTTTAAAACTATTTTGAAGTGTTAGTTTTTAGCCCATACACTATTATAAAATGTTTTCATATCTTTAATATATATATATATATACACATATGCATGAAGAGGTTTGTTGGTTAGTCATTTTCCTAATTATAAAACTGTGCTAATGCACCCGTAGGCCAAAGAATAGTGACATTTATGATTTATATAACATTATATTTTAAAAAAAAAATACAATCTTCTGTTCGGACATGTCTTTATAGTTTTGAGTGAATCAGAAGAGTATTTCATAATACAATCTAATTGATAATCAAAGCTTTCACTCTTTCCTTCATCCTCCTAACGTATCATGTTTACTTTCAATACATGATGGTGATACCCTGTTATTCAGGGGCGGAGGGAGGGCGGGGGCCACCTAGGCCATGGCCCCACCTTAACTAATTGAAAAGAAAAATACATTGAAAAATTAAACAATTTCAGTTGTGCACTGGAATTTTTAGATTCGGGTTCAGTTTGATTCTATCTGGATCCGAGACTAGACTGTTTGGCTCGGAAAAAAATCCTCGCTCCGGCCCTACCGTTATTGTTAGCTTCACCCTTTTCTTCCCTCTCCCACACCCTTTTCTTTTCATCTTGCTTCCCTCGCAGCACAGAAAGATGATGCAATGAAAATTCTAAACGAAGACTAAATGCCAACCTCTTTCCCATCGTTGCACCAATCAATGGTGTATGAAACAAGGTGCCATAAATGTAAGGTGACCTGCAAGTGAGACCTAGCGGCGCCTGTTGGTGTATAGAAATTTTTTTCCCATATATAAGGGCATATATGTCTTTTGTACAAATGCGGGTTTTGCCCTAATCCTTATGTTGAGAGGAGGGCCGCCGCTGGTTAGTGTTGTTCATTGTGTTCTTCAGAGAGAGAGAATACAAAAGATCTGTGCGACCGTGGACGTAGGAGATTATTGCTCCGAGCCACGTAAATCGTTGTCTTCTTCCTTGTTGCTTCTAACCTCCTCTTGAGAGTGTGAACGGAGTGTTTTGTGTATTGTTCCTAACAGCGCCCACTGTCACCTTCTCTCTCGGCTCAATTTATTCTCTCTCGGCTCAATTTACAAATTTTTGGAACAAACCATCTGACCTAGTTAGACTGCGTCTGTATGCAACAATTCGGATCTAAAGCCATTTGGATCTGGATTCAGTTTATCAAATCCAAACCTGAAGCGGATTAAGTCCGATTCCATAAAGTGACCCCAGCCGTACTGTAAGAGACCTTCATTGACGAGGACAGCGACCTCTTTAGTCTCCACCAGCAAAAGATCTGAAAAGGAAAAACAAAAAACCGTGAAACTTCTGTTGCCTTTTTTTTTCTCTAACTTCTAGTTCTCCCCGCTTTCTAAGCTTTCCAAAAGTAAACAATTAGCCGAGATATTTCATTCTCAAGATTTCAAGATTTTAGATCGTGAAACCACAAAACCGCCTAGCCAAACTTCAGTTTTCCGGTCACTTTCTCCGTCGTGCGATTGTCTTAGTCAAGTCGTCGGTGAGGACGTGTTCATTAATGGCCGTCTGCGCTTCAGTTCAGGTGCTGCTCACAGGCCTTTCACCACCTTGCGTGATGTATTAATGGAGCTGCTGGTGGTGCATGTGAGTTCGTGTCCCTTAAATTTTGTTGCCTTCCATGCACGTGCATGCGCTAGGTGAGCTGGAGAGAGAAACTGCACGGCCAACTTGACACATTCAAAGTTTAGAACTGCGTCGTGACCTAGTGTAGAAATAATGAACCAACCCACCCACAAGGCAGAATTAAAGAAAGTTAAGGGTCCAACACATTGAGTGCATCTTTGCGGACATAATCTATTAAGAGTTGATTAACCAAAACAAAAGCTAGATTTAGGCAGAGCCCACCAACAGATGCATCTTCTTCGTGAAACATCTTGCTAATGCCTTTTATTTGGAACTCAACCAACCCCTAACCAGATGGATACAGCTATTGTTGGCAAAAATAAATTCAAGGATGGATCCTGTCTTTCAACTCTTGCAAGTCGAACATGTCCTCCCATGAATGTGATGGACATGCCAAGTGGCATGGCTCCACCCTTGTCTGCTTGGTCTAGTAATTCGCAATCCATTTTTATAGAAGAGAAAAGAAAAGTTGCCAATCAACTGAACCAGGAGCAGAGCTAAAAAATTTTCATGAAGGGGGTCGAATTAAAGTTTATAAATTTTGATAAAGTCCAAAATATTATTTTTTACAAATGAAAGAATGAAAGGGGGCAGATTGTATTAACAATATTTGGCAAATGCATGCTTAGCTTTTAAAAGAATATTAAGAACAAAGAAAGAAGTTACAAAAAAGGTTAGGACACAACAAATAATAGCTCAACGTTTAAAAAGTTAGCAAATATGTGCAAATAGGTGCTCAACTTTCGCAAGAAATTCTCGACAGGACTATGCAACTAAAAGCAGGCATGAGTTCTTTTTTTTTTTTTTTTGTTGCTGATACCTCCCATAAAGAATCACTTTTCCCTTGCTTGAAAGAAGATATTCTGTGTTCCAATCAAGGTATATTTTTCATTTTATGTCGGCAATCATCGTTTCCTTTCAGTAATGAAGACTCCGAGATTTACATGAAAAGTTTAGCGCCTGAAAAGTTAATTGGTGCTGAAAAGTTAATTGGTGTATAAGTATAACCCAAATGTTGGGAGTTTTTTGTAACTTTTCTAGAACAAATCATGTTTGAATGTTTGATATTTATTTGCTTTTATATATATATATATATATATATATATATATATATATATATATATATATATATATATATATATATATATATATATATATATTGGAATGGAGAGTCAGATTAAATGGGTTGAAATTTTGCGTGTGTTATGTCATTTCCTAAAGATAGTGCGTCCCGTTTAGAATAGCTATTGCATTTACCGACCCTAAAAAATACAAGTCTCTCTAAAGTGAGCATGAAGCGGCCAATTATTGATGGAAGAAGAAAAGTCCCCATCAACATAAGATTTTGTCTTGTCTTCATCGCAAGAACCATGCGTAATCCTATCTCAGCGTTGATTTTGATTTGTCAAGGCCGCAGCTTGAAAAGTACGAATAATTCATTCTTTGTGGGATAAGTTTTGGCACATAGAAATGCGAACCAGTACACATTATAGAGGAAGAATTCCTACGCAAGTTTATTGGTTGAACAAATCATTCATTGGTAAGAACTTCAGCTCCCAACATTAAAGTCTTGAGTCAAGTTGACAAATCTTAGTCACATTTGCAAGAAAGTAAGAATTTCGAGCTATTCGAGCCCTGATCTGCTTTGACATGAAAAGAGTCCAATCTTAAGGACTCAGTCTACGCAGGTGGATCAAACTCTTGTGAATACAAGACGTTTGAGGAAAAAACCAATCTTTCCATCAACCAAGAAAAAAGGGGCTTCTTCTATCTGACCAATAATTGACTAAATTAAAAATGGGAGATAATTGTGCATCGGATTTTTGTCAAGTGTGTGTGTGTGTATATATATATATATATATATATATATATATATATATATATATATATATATATATATATATATATATATATATATATATATATATATATATATTCTCAACACCTTTCCATGCTTTGAAATCAGGATAGTAACAATGTGCTTAAAATATCTCATATTTGGTGCTTGTTCTTAGACGCCCTTTGTCTCGTGCTGCTGTACTTATCATATGTGAGCATATGAAAGCACTGTAGCTCCACCCAACTTGACATTTCCACTAACACTAAAAGACGTTTTCTTAAGAGTGCAGCAGAAGAGATTTGTCGGAAGAAATTCAAAGGAAAGTTCAGCCACAGTCTTCAAAATAACTCTCTCTCTCTCTCTCTCTCTCTCTCTCTCTCTCTCTCTCTCTCTCTGTGTGTGTGTGTGTGTGTGTGTACAGTCTTCAAAATATCTCTCTCTCTCTCTCTCTCTCTCTCTGTGTGTGTGTGTGTGTGTGTGTGTGTGTGTGTGTGTGTGTAACATTCAAAAGTAGGAAAGGAACTGCTGGGGAAAAGTTCTCATTGAGAAAAAATTTCTTCTTCTGCTTGTGTGACGTGAGAAAGACGAGTACAAAAGAAAGAAAGCTTCATGAGTTGAGTAAGGCGGAGTTCTACTAGAAAACGTGCTGCCACCTCGACAGACGAAGGGATCCAAGCTAGTAAAGCAGCTGAGTACTGCAGAAATCCTTTCCTAGCAAAACATTTTTCTCTTCATTTGGGAAGGCAAAAAGAAAAAAGTCTCAGATTCTTTTCCCTCAACGCCAATTTTAGCATCCTGTTTGGCTTTTTCCATTATCAAACATGCTCTAAACTTGCATGGAATCGCAGCGTCTAAAGGGATAAAATGATTATAATGTGATATTAAATGAACCTTCTGCAATCTAACTCGGATAAAAGCCTATCCTATCGGGCCAAGATCAAGAACTGCACGTCAATGATGGGACCCCTTTCTCATTGAAAGCATGGGCTCCCACCAAACATGCACCAGCAGCGTTCTCGCAGATGAAAGAAACCACAGTTCTTCTATTTATTTCACCACCAGTTATTATGATGATACCTGAAAGTAAGCGAGACATCAACAACATATCTCTCGATTTTAAACCCATCAACTACAATTATTAAAGCTGCAATAGTAACTCGCATTTATACAAGGCACCACCCTGCTATCAATTATTAGCATTGTAGTCATATCCTTCTTTTTCCATAAGGAGTTCGGATCGTCCTGCCCTACGGAGACAACACAATCTGAAAACTCAAATGTGCAAGAACAGCATGGTTGGGAACCGTGCCAGTTACAACTCTCAAACATTTGATGTTATCTGTTAAACAAATTGATGATGCTGCGTGTCTCTTGACCTTCACTTCACCCATCATCTACAACTGATCGTTTCTGTAATATCTCAACAACTAATGCTATCGACATCGAGGATCACTGATACCAATAATTAGCGTATCGATTTTATAAATGAGTTGGGTCAGATGTGGTGTGGTGCCATTATTGTGTGTGTGTGTTTTTTTTTTGTTTCCTTTCTCCGGTGTCATGTTTCACCAGGTAAGAATAAATTACTTCGATAACTATTTGAATAATAAATTCGAGAACGGCATAGTAAAACTCATCATGTTATCTCATTATCATATTACATGAGACAATCAAATAATGATAATTTATAAGAGTATAGAACAATAAAATAATGATCATTATATGGGGAGGCTAGCTGTATTTGTAATGGATGGTTGGGATGGGGCACGGTTTGGAGGGAAGGTGTGCAGAGCACAGAGGAGAAAGCGTGTGAAAGGGAGAGGGGAGAGAGTAAACAGTCGACGCCTTTTCAGGGACAGAGTCGTATGTTTCGAAGATCCAAGGAGGAGCTATAAACCCAACTTAGAAATCCTGAAAGGAACTCGGAAGAAAAAAGAGAAAAAGAAGAGAATTTCTAGAGGGAGGGAGAGAGAGAGAAAAAATGGGGGAGGGAGGGTGAGAGGAAGGAGGGATTGCTTGTTTCGGTTCCAACGGCCGACTTAACAACCTCTTCCCAACTGGATGGTTGGCCGCCAACTCGATTTCCTGCGTTGTTTTGGGAAAGGTCAACAATTCTCTCTCTCTCTTTCTCTCTCTCTCTCTCTCTCTCTCTCTCTCTCTCCGGGCTCCAACCCATCATATGCCTCATTGGTATCTATCTTGGTGTTTCTTTCTTCGATTATTTTCATAATCAAGAAAAGAAAACCCAATCCCCACAAAACCAAGAAAACCTATTAGCTCTTCTAGACTCGTCAAGAGAGGCCTGCATCATCGTCCGTGTTCTCCTCTCGTTCTTCATCTTCTCGATGATGCAGGCTTCGCCTCAATGATCTCTTCTTATAATTATTTTTTGAAGAAATTTTATGGTCTTTCGATTGACCATTGGCTTGTTTGGTTTCGGTTTTCCTTCTTCTTATTTGAAAATTTGATTGTTTGAAGATCTTGTTGGTTTTATTGATTTGATGGTCTTGCGGGGTTGAGGTTTTTTTGTTTTAATGGGGAGTTGATGAAGCGGGTAACGCAGTTGGTTTCTAGGGCTGATGTGAGCATTTCTTTGAGAGGGAAGAGAGAGATAGAGGGTGTTGGGGGAGGGGGCAGGTTGTGATCGGAAAAGGGGTCGGGCGGAGATGCAGCACAATTTCCTTACGACGATGAAGAGCCTGAAATTGGCGGATGGGTGCAAGGGCAGCCAGGTTTATGCCGTGAATCCTGGTGACAAAGTTCAGCAAGAGCCGCGGGCAAGCTCTGTCAGATGGAAATCTGGCCATCATCGTAGCCTTTCTACAGCGGATTCTTATCTTCCTTACGGGTAATGTGTTGTTATATCAGTTATTCCTTTTTTTAATATTCGTTTTGGCTCTTGGTTTTCCTTAACAGATTTCTTACTTCCCGTCATGATGCTAATCAATTTTTCGTGATTGCCTGAAATAAGATAGTTGTAGGGCGTACCCGATTTGGCATGGAAGTTGACATTGTTGTCCATGCCTTCTATTCGTTAGAAGTAGCCTCTTAATTTGGTTTACACTGATTTTTTATTGTTTTAGAATGGCAGTTTGCCTATTGCAGACCTGTTGGAACCACCCATCGAGCCCCATTTGAAATTTGTGGATTTTGTGGAGACACTAGCCAGCGTTTATGAAAAGCTCGAGAATGCATCAGACGATGAAAGGTGTGATTTGTATATAGAGCAATCTATCGTCTTGAGAGGCATGTCAGATCCCAAATTGCTTAGACGCAGCTTGCGATCGGCACGTCAACATGCGATTGATCCTCACAGGAAGGTCGTCCTTGCTGCTTGGTTGAAGTATGAGAGGCGGGAGGATGAGCTAGATGGTGCAGTGTCTATGAACTGCAGCGGAAGAATGATAGAATGCCCAAAGGCCGCTCTAGTTGAAGGCTATGATCCAGGCAGTGTGTTTGATCCCTGCAATTGTAGAAGACCGCCACTGAAAGCAAAACAGGAGGTGGACCATTATTTGGATGAAGATGTTGGTACGAGCAAAGTATCGGATGTTACAGAGGAATTTGAGGAAGAGGGTGAATGCTCAACTTCTGATTTCGAAGGGGATTACGTCTACTTTTGTATTGGAGATGAAGAAATCCGTTGTGTTCGTAGAAAGATAGCAGCACTCTCAATACCTTTACATGCTATGCTTTATGGTTGCTTTAGAGAGTCGTGTAGGGAAAAGATCAACTTTTCACACAATGAGATATCTGCAAGTGCTATGAAAGCTGTAGATAGATTCAGTAGAACAGGCAATTTAGATCATTTTAGCCCAAATATCGTACTCAGCCTCCTAAACTTTTCAAATAAGTTTTGTTGTGAGCGGATGAAATCAGCATGTGACAGATATCTGGCTTCTCTTGTATCTACTATTGAAGATGCTCTGATATTTGTAGAATATGGTTTGGAAGAAACCGCATATTTGCTTGTTGCATCCTGCTTGCAGGTATTCTTACGAGAACTTCCAAGGTCTCTGCAAAATCCAGATGTAAGGGAACTGCTCTGTAGCTCAGAAGGCAGGAAAAGGTTAGAGATGGTATCCCATTCTTCCTTTGCTTTATACTATCTCTTGAGCCAGGTAGCTCTGGAGGAGGATAATCAATCCAACACTACAGTTATGCTTCTGGAGAGGCTAGGAGAATGTGCCACATCACAGTGGCAGAAGGAGCTTGCCCTGCACCAACTAGGTTGTGTCATGCTTGAAAGAAAAGAATATAAAGATGCTCAAAACTGGTTTGAAGCTGCAGCTGAAGTTGGACATGTTTACTCGTTGGCTGGTGCTGCCAGAGCAAAATTTAAGAGAGGTCACAAGTATTCTGCATATAAGCAGACTAACAGCCTTATCTCCACCATTAATTTGTCACATAAATCGCTGTCATCAGCGATTGGATGGATGTATCAGGAAAGGTCTCTCTATTGCATCGGCAAGGAGAAAATAACGGACTTAAATACAGCCACTGAACTGGATCCTACTCTTTCATACCCTTACAAATACAGAGCAGTAGCCCTGATGGATGATAATAAAACCTATGAAGCTATCACGGAGATCAACAGGATTCTGGGGTTTAAGGTTTCTCCTGACTGCCTTGAACTGCGAGCTTGGTTCTACCTTTCTCTTGAAGATTATGAGTCTGCCTCACGTGATATCAGAGCACTTCTTACTCTGGACCCTGAATACCTTCTCTTCCATGGGCAAATTCGTGCAGATCAGTTAGTTGATCTTCTCAATTATCGTGTTCAACAATGGAGCTTAGCTGATTGCTGGATGCAACTATATGACCGATGGTCTTCTGTTGATGATATTGGATCTCTCGCTGTGGTTCATCAAATGCTTGAGAATAACCCTGGAAAAAGTCTCCTCAGGTTTCGGCAGTCTCTCCTTCTTTTGCGGTAAGTTTGTAGTTGTAAGTTTTTTGTTCCTTCTTTTATTTCATTTTGACTCATATGACTTTTTTTTTTTGCACGATCTGATTTTTTTACATATGGGCCTGGGCCGGAGGCAAGAGGGGCTGGCATGGGCCATGCCCCCCCTGAGGGTTTGGGAAAAAAAAATACATGTTATAATTTTTATGTTTTTTATTTAGCCTCTGTAGAAGCTTTCAAAAATATAGCACCCCCTCCCCCTTCAAAAAAAAAAAAAAAAAAAACAAGAGCCCCTTCCCTCTCCTCTTCCCAATGAAAAGATTCTTGTCTCCACCCTGCATGTGGTGGTAAAATGTTAGAATGCCATGTTACATTTTGTCTTTACATGAATGAGTTAGTACTCACTAACTTCAATTATCTAGACCAATGGGCTTTGTTGTCCCTTATTTTATCCAGTTGCTCTCTGAGGTACGTCTTTGCAAGCAGAAAGTGCATTTTATTAGGATGTAGATGTACACGGTCATCCTTTTGAAAAACTAGTGAAGCTATTAGAAGCAAAAATCTTGTTTTTCAGTGGCCTCATTGACAACTTTAAATTCCCACTTATTTACTGCCAAAGTACAGAATTCTCTGCTTCCTGTTGAAAAAATGAAATGCCTTTTTGCTGATTGTAGATTTTCCATGTTTTGACTAAAATTTTCATCCTTTTATTCTACATCTTCTTTTGGTAGGTTGAATTGTCAGAAAGCAGCAATGCGCAGTTTGCGGTTGGCTCGTAACAATTCAAGCTCCGACCATGAAAGACTTGTCTATGAGGGTTGGATTTTGTATGACACTGGCTATCGTGAAGAGGCACTGGCTAAGGCAGAGGAATCTATTTCAATCCAGAGATCATTTGAAGCCTTTTTCCTCAAGGCATATGCTCTAGCAGATACAAATTTAGACCCTGTATCATCATCCACTGTTATCCAGCTTCTTGAGGAAGCTCTTAAATGCCCATCCGATGGGCTTCGAAAAGGACAGGTCAGATAGTTTGTAAGGGTTCCCTTCTTCTTCTTACTATTTTCCCTTTTTCTTTTGAAATGGGGGGCTAGGCAGACCCCAGGCCCCTACATGCCTCCATAAGGTATTAACCATATTAGCCAGGTGTATGTAGCTCTTGTTGGCATGGCTCATAGAAGCTTGTGAGATTTACAGCATTTTTTGCCTTTGCAATCTAATCTGATACCTGTTGCAATTGCTCTTCCTTTAGGCACTGAACAACCTTGGAAGCGTCTATGTGGACTGTGAAAATCTGGAACTCGCTGCAAACTGCTACATAAATGCTCTTAATATCAGACATACTAGAGCACACCAGGGTCTTGCACGTGTATACCATCTTAAAAATGAAAGAAAAGCAGCTTATGATGAGATGACCAAACTCATAGAGAAAGCAAGAAATAATGCGTCGGCATATGAAAAACGTTCTGAGTATTGTGATCGGGATTCAGCAAAGCGTGACCTAACTATGGCTACATTGCTAGATCCATTAAGGACATATCCTTACAGATATAGAGCTGCAGGTAAGCTAATTCACCTGAAATCTGAGCATTCTTGTTGGTTTTCATTTTTGAAACTAATGCACCGGTACTATCTTAATAATACTCTCAAACCATGTGCCACTATCGTGATCTGTAACTAGTATGACCCAAGTCACAAAGAGGAACAGAAAAACATGCGTTTCACATTTTTTTTTTCTTTAGAGCAATTGTTAGTGATTATAGTTGTTAGATATAGGTTTTAAATTTTTATTTTCCTGCTGCATTCAAGGGTAACTTCGGTAGTGGTAGTGGTAGTTCAAAGATGGAAATCTGATGACAGAACTTGGATTCCCGGTTATTGTCACTTATTAGAATATGCAAGATAAATTCGTTTTTTTGTGCATTTAGAATCTGGACCAATCAAGTGGGTTTTTTTTTTTTTTTTGTAATTGCAATTATTTGCTCATGTTTTATGCTCAATTATCTTTCTATATGCAACATTTGGCTGCCACTTTACTTTCAAATGATGGTGAGTATTGTGCATCGAGGTAACTTGTCTTATGTTTGCATCTAAGTATCTGCTGGGTTTCTCAATATGTGGAATTAGAAGGTTATATTTTTTTCATATTTTGCCAATATCTCCTTTGGAACATATAAGAGAATGAACTGACATCCACCGTTATTACTCTTTGAAAACCAAGATATGCAACTAGAGCGGAGATTATAAATTCTGATGCAAACCTGCTGAGCCATCACGAATGAGAGGAATATCAGTTACATGTGACAAGAATAATTAGGCAGCTTATTTACCAAATCACTCTTTTGTGTGTGGATCGAGCCCTGTGATGATGACCTACAGTTCTTTTTTTCAATTTTTAGCAAGTGGATTGTCTAAATTCTTCAATGAACAAGGATACACGATCCACCAAATTTTCACAATGAAAAATCTTTATTGTTGCCAATAACATACGTCCATCATGTATGTACATAGGTCACCCTCACATTGATTTGAGTCATTTGACAAAAGATAGTTGCAGTCTTTTATAGCAGGTCTCCATATGTACGGAGACTCTTGGTTTCAATTTTATTAAGCGTACTGCATTTTGGTGATGCATATAGTGGCAGCATTCATACATGCATATAGTGCAGCATTCATACAGTTCCTTTCTCCGTTTCAGTTTTAATGGATGACCGTAAGGAAGTAGAGGCAATAGCAGAACTTTCTAAGGCAATCGCATTCAAGCCTGACCTACAGCTGTTGCACCTGCGAGCAGCGTTTCATGAATCAATGGGGGAAATTGCTGCTGCTACACGTGATTGTCGTGCAGCCTTTTGTCTTGATCCTAATCATGCTGATACAGTTGAATTGTACAATAAAGTCTGTTGCCGAACATGAATGCCCAAATAATTTATTGGTGTTGTCTGGGCAATATGACCGACACTACATTTACCAAATGAAAATGGTATCATCAGGGGTGTGTTAAGCACTTCAGCTTGCTTTGTGCATAAAATCAGCGGGACTGAAGCCTAGGAGCGTTGGTGCCACCATTTTCAGATCAGATATGCTTGAGCTAGTCAAAATTGCTGCCCTATCAGTTTTTGGTGATGGCAGAAAGTTTCAGATTAAAATGGGTGGCCTTTTAAAGATGTTGACCATGGTGGTAGACTTGATATTGATCAAAACGGCAATGAGCAGATAACAAGCATGAACATGGTGATAGAGATGGTGGAAGCAAAGATGTTCAATGTTGACTATGGTGCATTAAGCTGCGCCTGTATATTTTTTCTTCCTCCGCATTATTCCTTGAATGTTTGAAAATTTTCCATGACATGATCGAAAACAGATAATCTGATAATTGTTTGTCCAAGTGTGTTTCTTGGACTATCATAAGTTGCTCTCTCTCTCTCTCTCTCTCTCTCTCTCTCTCTCTCTCTCTCTCTCTCTCTGTGTGTGTGTCATGCGCAAGCTTTACTTCTTGCTTGTTGGTTATATCCTTTCTGTGCTCAGAATCTCAGATGTGACACCATGCTAGTTCGCTTGCTCAGTCAACCTATTGTTAACCAGCAATCATGAGCAACCTCCCTTCTTGGTGAACTTTTACGGAGTAAATATCCTTAGCCTACTCGCAGAAAACCGTTGTCTGGAGGAATTCTGATTTAATGGCTGGCATGAAAGTTTTTTTGCACAGATGAACAACTCAAATAACTATTTTTCCTTATATGGAACCGAAAAAATACTTACACAAAAGGATTCGTGAACCGAAAAAATACTAACACAAGAGGATTCGTTCTTTTTTTCAATTTGATATTTTCCAGTGCTACGCATGAGCTCAGCATGTCTCTATGTTATAAAGTGACTGACTGCAGGTTTCCCATCAATGTTGATTCATCCATAGTTAGAAAAGAAAGTGCACATCCGTATTGATTTTGCGACAAAGCAGGATTTTTTTTGTCCTCCATCTATCCCAGACCTTAAAAATCCATCATCCCGAAAGAAAGGAACTTTAGCATTCAATGACGGATTTCAACCATGACATTAGTCCAACTTTACCATCGAAGACAATTCTCTGAGTAAAGGTGAATAGGATGTAGCCAATCCTTGGCCGTGTCATTTCTGATAATCAGAACGATTTCCTCACTGGGAGATGCATTCAAGATTGTTTTCTGCTCGGACGTGATGCTATTCATTCACTTCATTCAAGGAAGGGCAATGCCTTGTGCCATAAGCTCGACCTTAGTAAAGCTTACGACATTACTATGCATAAATGATTGTGTAAAAATTTCAGAAGGAATGGTTTACATTTTATCGTATTAAACTTTATCTAAACAAAAAATGAGACTTTGTATTTGATACTCATAGCAGTGTTATCAAAATTGATATCTGAATGCATTTGATACTCATAGAAGTGTTATCAAAACTGATATCTGAATCAAATTAGAAATCTTAGTTGTTTAATGAATCTGTGAACCGAATCAGAATCACTTGTGAATTGGATGAACTAAAAAATGTCTTTTTAAATTAAAAATCAAATAGAATAGAAAAAATATTAGCAAAATTAGAAAGAACAAAAAATAAAAAATAATGTAAAAGCATAAACACTTTAGATAAAACAAAAGACGTCAAAAATAAATAATAATAAAAGATTGATGGTGCGAAGCTTATTATCGTTGTGACGCTTTTGATGGGGTCAGTCCAACAACTAATAATGCTTGCCAAATAAGACGTGTGTTTGTCATTACACCTAATCACAAGAATGAAGAAATACATTCAGACTCGGTAAACGATGGGCAGGCCCGATCCTGGACGGAGAATATAAAATGTGCATCCTGAATTCAGAAAACAAAGCCTTAAATTGTGAACCATCAGCTACCATTAGAGCCGTTCTCATGACTTCTCAAGAAGCTAGCAGAGGAACCTCAGAGCCATCGCCGTTGTCCACATCCTCCTAGGGGAAGGGGACAGCAGAAGAAGGACAAAGGACCCTCTCACTGGTGGCCTGAGACGGAGGAGGGTGGGAGAAACGTAGTGTATGGTTGGTGTCGCCTGAGAATGAAGAGGGATTGGTGGAAGTCGACGATCGATGAACTCCTTGTGAAAGCTGATTCCCTGAAAAGGAGGCGAGGTGGTTGCGAAGGTTGACGTAGACGGCCAGTGAACTCTTACGGCTGTATGTATTGCCGACGGCAGTGAAAATATGAAAACTGAAATGAGTGAAAACCCCTCGCCGGCATCGCCTGTTTCATTTTGAATCGGGCAATTTCGCTGCCGATTCCAGAAATTCAGAGATAAGTCGGCCGATTTCGGATGACCTTCTAGGCATGCCGCCAACCAGTAACGAGCCAGTTGAATCAGCCAATTCGAGCCGACTCAGTTCGATTTTAACAATACCAACTCATAGCTTTGCACTCAAAACCGCAATATTAATGCGGTTGGTTTTGTGAAAAGTGAAGTGAAGGCCATGAGTTCAACTTCAAAGCAATCTACAGCACTAAAAATAGAGTTTATTTTACCCCCCACGGCATTGGCTTGTATCGCGTTCTCTTATTTTCCTAATGGTTTAAAATGTTGCTAGCTAATTTGAAAATACAAGATATTTAAAAAAAAAATCACATAAGCTCATATAAGCGCTATACCGTAACGGCACGGAGACAATGTATAATTTATAAACGTATTGACTGATATGAAGCAATGCTAATAACAATGGCATCAATCACAACCGCAAAAGCAATCACCATTAATTGGTGGTATATTTTATGGGAGCTCAAAATCTGCTTTGAAATTGGAAAGAATGACATATGGACGCTACCTTCTTTCATTTTATTGCTAATAGTAAAAAGGCTAAGAGATATATTAAATCTTTGGAAGAGAAAGAGGTTACTCGGAGAGATGATGACTAGATTGTTAAAGCTTGCATTGCACACTTCAGTCTGCTGAGAGAGATGAAGCGATTGATGATGTATTGATGGTATCCAAAATGGTGATATTGTAACTGACAAAGAAAATGAAGCTTTACTCATGCCAATCTCTCAAGAGGAGATATTTGATGCTGTCAAAAGTTTGGGTAAGGACAGTGCTTGCTGGTTTACGTATCTTGCGTGTGAGGGTAGGTTACCCACCCTAGATAGACTGCAAAAATATGATTTATCTATTGCTAACAAGTTTCTTTTTGTAGGGTTGCTGAAGAGACTAATAGTAGATTTTTCTCTCTTTGTTTTGTTGAAAGGTTGAATCAATCATTTGATTTTTGTTTTTTTTATAAAGATTAGCATATATATGTTCCTGCTGACATTTCCCTGTACAATCATTTTGGTATTAATAAAGGTGAGTGGCCTAAACCCCCAGCAAGCGACATATATGGAGGGCCAAAATCTGCGTAGAAATGGGGGAGAAATGACATTTTATGCGAACAGAACGTGCGTAGCAATTGGCGAAAAATCATTCAGCCGATGACATTGAAAAGGTATGCATCAAAAATTATTTTATAAGGCAAACAACCTGTACAGGAAATAAACAAATAATAAGGCAGAACTTTAAATATACCCAGGTATTTAAGTTGGAACGGCAAAGCAGATCCTCAGTTCTTACAAGTACGCTCTAAAGGAAAAACCGACGACCTTTGTTTTGCCCACTCCTTCCACTGTACCAGGTTCTGATTGGCTGTCATTCTAGACGCAAAACATAAGGAGGAGAACCATTATTGTTTCAAACTTCCGTTTTTCAGGCTAACGGGGGATTCCAAACTAAACCAGTACGGGTTGTTATCGGCCAAGCAAAGTAGACTACACTGCCATAGCATTTTTACCAGCTGAGAAAGTAAACAGTGGTATTTTCATAGTGTCCGGAGATAGGAAGCGTACATGCAGACAACTATTATGATCCAGCATGACTCAATAGCTCCTGAAGTTCAACCTCTGCTGAATCAGCCTATTCGAAATGGAAACAGACCTCTTCAGCATTAACACATGATTCAATTCAAGGACGACACAGAGCATAATCATGGTTCCAATACTTTATATTTTCAAGTTTATTCCTTTTCTTGCTCTCTGATTTTTTACATAAAAGAGATATCATTTTAACTTAGATACAACTCATAAACGATTCCAATTTGATTCAGCCAATTCACTGAACCATTTTGCTTGTCGATTCAATTGAGAAACCGATTTTAACATTAAGCTCAATGCTCAAGCTAATTTCCGTAACTCATGAATTACTCCCCAAGGATATTAACGAGGATGGATGGGACAACGTTCTTTACATAAACATTTGAAATTTACAGGCAACAATATTGCAAGAAAAGTTAGCAACAGTGTTTCCAGTAAGAAAAGAGAAGCTGGAAGATGCTGGGAGATACCTGAACAAAATGAACTAAGAGATCCTTCAGGTTACGCTAATTCTATCGCCAAACGAATATGCATTTGAACGATATCGGAGGAAGACACTCATAACTGGAATTGCCCGGAAACCTAGCCTATTTGCACCAGTACTGGAATTCCTTGGAAAAGCGAAGGGTAGAGGGCGGACGAATATACAACTGGCAGAAGAATAAAGATAAGAAGAACGAGGACAGGTCTTGCAAGGGACTCGATTAGAAAGTACCTCCTGGAACCATCTCTCAAAAACCGATAATTTCAAGAACCCTCTCCCTCAGCTTCTCAATCTCCTGCATGATATTTCAGAGAAAACAAGTGTTAACGGTCCCCAGGCATTCACGTTGGCCAACCCAACCTCTCTCTCTCTCTCTCTCTCTCTCTCTCTCTCTCTCTCTCTCTCTCTATATATATATATATATATATATATATATATATATATAAAACGAAGTTCAGAATAGTGGCCAGGTGATCAAAACATTTAGATTTAACTAATTCTCACCACTGAAGACATCCTTGACCACTTGCTAACAGAGTCAGCAGCCTCTTTAAGATGCGAGAGTCCAGGAGAACTACAAGAGAAGGAATAAGTTGAATACTCTGTTGCCTCGGCAACCCAGAGCTGATCTGCTTGATCTCGTACTCTTTTGATGAGATTACAGAATACAACCTACACAAGGAAGCCATGTTCACTATAGACATACGTATGTATATTATATAGGATACATACATGAACAGGCATCCAAAAATTCATTAAAGTCGTCTTTCAGATTCTGAACTAAGTTGATTCAAGAAATGAAGGGACTACTGAGGGCAAACTAAGAACATAAAAATCACTTTTTAAGTTTGAATATCTTTCATTTAAATGACTGACCAGTATTTGTCAATTTTAATCCAAAAAGCAATGTGGTTCCAAGCTTAATGGAAACTTAGTTATGAGCATGCATGGTGTAACAGTTTAGTCAAATGGTTTTCACACTGAGACAGGGCAACGGGAACTTCATTTGACACGAATTTTACCAACCCAGAAATCAAGATTCAGTCATCAAGTTTCTTTTTTGGTGGTTATATACTTACGGTGGACCCTGTAAGAGCGCTGTGTAATGGTGCACAAGACTCTGCATCTGTGATCGACAAAGAAAAGCTTATAGCAAGCAAACTGTTTGGAGAATTTATACAGTCTAATATGGATCCATCTGTTAGGAAGACCCATTGCTTCTTATGGTTGCCAGATAAATAGAGCTCCCCAACATACACAATGACCCCTGCAATATCAAATTCACTATAACCAAATAACAATTAGCAGCTATACACTTATGAACTTCTGCAAGAATGACACAAAAGATTAACTCACCTGGATATAGGTACTTCACCTATGTTTGACAGTGATATTGATTTCCGAGGAGTGAAAAAGGGCCTAGAAAATTGCTGAAGTCAGTCCACCAACATAACAAAAATTTATTTCGGTAAAAAGAACACAGCCAAACAGAACAGCCAATACACGTCTGCACCACCCTTAATATACAAAATTTAACAAACTAAAGGAAAAAAATACAGGTCTTCACTGGTTCATGCACAAAATGTCATCAGGTGTTTGATGTTTGATAATAACTCAAAGAACAGAATTGCAGCTTCAGTACGAAATCAGGCAGACACAGGAGTTGACATAGAAAGAAGAGAAAATGGTCCCTGCAAGAACTATCCAATTGTGTTCACGTACAGAAGTCAAAAATACATTGTCATGCCCAGAGCAATCGCATCAATGAAATTGTCATCCTTTTCTGACAGTTATCTAAGGTGCATTTATCATGATTATAGGATGATATTCAAGAACAAGTCAAACAGGTACACTTGTCTGGTATCCAACTTTTTGAGAAAAACTCGTGCAGTTTACATAGCGTTCAATAGCAGATATCCAGATTACTTTCAAGCTTCAACAACTCAAGCTGATAATTGAAATATAGATTCACAACTTGGCCAATCTTTCTCTTAGCCGGAAACGAAACAGATTTTTAGGAATAACTTTCATAATTCATATATTAATTCAAGGGAATGTCAAACTTGGAACTTTTTATGTTTCTATTGAGGCAGATTCTTGTTCTGTTTCAATTTTTTTGCTGTAGGTTATTGGATTTTTTTTTCTCCAGCTGAGCATTACATTCATTTGGTTTGGCTTTAACAGAAATATTGAAAAAACAAGACATGGACCCTAAAGTTTCTGACTACTTTATGGAATTAAGGTTGACCATAATCCTGTGCTTTTAGAATTATTCCAGTATTGCAACCTGGATGGAACCATGAGTGGAGAAATTACACATGAATGTATGAACTAAACAGTTTAATCTTGTTTGTTCATGGAAACATGGCTAGAGTGCCATAGAAAATTTCCAGTAAAGTTTGGCAGGATTAATTACTCCTACTAGACTTTACTTCCAAGGAAAATGAGAGATGGATTTCTTAGAGGAATGCTGTGATTATTTTGGTGGCTCAGCTAACTCCATTACTGTTGGAGGTGTAAACTATCCAATGTGTAAGTAATCATATGTTCACCAGTTTCAATCAAGTGGCTAACAATAATAAATCCTAACTTTAGTGAGGTCAAGATGCCTGTACTTTTCTGGGTGCAAGTATGCCAGCATGCTAGAAGGAGAAGAAAATTAGTTGGTTGACAGCTATGGCAGGAACATAATTCAAGTACTAGATAAGAATCACTCATATAGTCCACATAATACCATGTTAAAAAACACACTGTCAGCAAGGGGCAACGTTTTACAAGTTTCTGTTGATGGCTAGGTGCAATCCACAGCGATTAAGATAACGAGCATAATGGAACGTATAGACACTAGTAATTCAATATTGCAAGGAAAATAATTTGAAAAATGAGATGTTAGTTAACACTTAACACAAAAGAGCCTTGAATGTCATGGAAACCACAAATCAAAAATTTAATCTGATTTTATCATTGTGAGACAATTGTGGCAGATAAAAGAATGTCCATACCATGCAAGAAAAACATGGTAACTACTAATACAAAAATTTCTGACATGGTGAAGAATCATCCACTAAAAAGACAAGTTTGGTCAACAGAGTAGGAAAAAGCTAATAGCATCAATGAAGCCTCTTACTCAAAATTTTCACAAGCTGATAGCTGCAGGCACTCCCACTTGGTTCTGGAGCCTCTTGTCTGTAGCTGAAGAATATCATTATTTAGACTAACAGGAACCAAGCCTGTAACTAAATATACTTGCCCTTCTTCTAGATCCAAAAGCTGCCCAAGAAAAAAACAAAATTAGGTATTAGGGACTAGTGCAAACAATTCTTGAATCATATTCACAAAGTAAAGGTGCAGCCACAAGTCCAGTTTTTGAGAATTTTTTTCTAAACAAGAGAGCAATGTGGCACATTTAAAAAAAGTCCCCAGAAAATCTCATAAACATTAACACTTCAATAAAATGGAGAAATGTTATGAAGAACACAATCATTTTCTCCTACCAAATGAAATACAAATGAAAGGGAAAAAGATCAGTTTGGTATCCAAATTCCAAATTATAAGTTTATCTTTTAAAAATCACAATAACGCTATGAATGTGACAGTGTTATATCCTTATATTGAAAAGTGATTTTCATGGTAACCCTTGCACTTCTTGAATGTTTCCTTCACATGAAAAGGATGGACTACCGGTCTTAAACAGTAAATGTCAGCATTTGGAGTTGTTCAAGACCACAAAGTTTTTAAGACATAATTAAATGTAATGTTATCTATATCGTACGATACGTATTGTATAGGTCTAAAAAACCTATACGATACGCTAACGATACATGATTCACTCGTGTATTGTTAGCGTATCGCCTGCATCGCACGATAGTGGAGAAAACGCATTTTGTGTTATATTTCAAATCCTACACTCCTCTCTCTCTCTCTCTCTCTCTCTCTCTCTCTCTCTCTCTCTCTCTCTCTCTCTCTTTCCTTGTTTCTAAATATTCCACAGACATGAGAGGGAGAGATTTTGCCCATTTTCATCAAATATCACGAACGATTCATAAAAAAATGAAGAGGATTATAATTGAATCATGAAAGATGATAACTATATGTTTTGAACTTATGAATTGTGATGTAATCTATAAAAATTTCAAGTCTAAAATGGTGATGGATGCTTATTATGTTATTTTGAATTTTTTATTTTTGAATGTGTTGTTGATATACATGAATGTTCCTTTCTTCCTTATTTATGATGTTTTTTAATATATATTGAATACATTTTTCTTGATTTTTTTCTGATTTTCTGTTTATTTTTTCGGATTTTTCTCCATTTTTATGGTTTTTTCTATTTTTATGATTTTTTAATATTTTGTAAATTAAAAAATTAATTTACGATACATTATGCTACGTTTGCGATACGTTATGATACGGCGTATAGGTCAGCCCAACTGATACGCGTTATGCTATATGCCTTTGACAACATTGATTAAATGGGTTCTGCACTATGATCATCAAAAATATTTCCAGAAATATTTTCAATTTATCGTTCCAATTGGAAATAAATGATGCATATAAATACAAAACGAGAATCAATAAGCTTATACCAATGACAAGCATTTCAGTTACTGAAATAGTAAGGACACATTTTTATCTCAGTAAAGCATTTAAGTGGAATTATTAAACAATGAGGGGTTCTCCACTTTAGATAGGAACCCATGACGTCCTAAACATCATACAGGTTTTGGAAGTACCAGAGCAAATAGAAAAACTAAAAAACAAGAAGCATCAAAGAGAAAGTAAAATATGGAAACTTCACCTGCTTCTCAGTTGGTTCCCAGATTGTAATTAGTCCTCTCCTACAAGGCCTTGTGATGTTGGAATTCCTGGGAGTCATGCCAACTACCTGTACCCTTAGAAAGGGTGTGACCTCTCTTGACCTCAGACCAGCACCATCAAGTGCCATCTCAACCCTTTTTTTAATCTCAGAATTGCGCCTCTCCTGAAACAACCAGAAATTTTAATGGCCGTGTTGCGATTAAGGTAAAATTGGAAAATCACAGGAAACACAAACCTCCTGCTTTGACTGATAATTTTTGTAAGCAACAAGCTGTTGCTCAGTCAAAGTTTCCATTAGTATGTCAGGCTCTGCAGCTGTCTCAAGCAGCTTAAAGATTTTCGCTCCTTCGCTTTCATCTTCAGCAACATCACATGAACCAAAGTTTTCACCGTACAACTCTGACATAATTCCTTCCGCAACCATGCTACATCTGACATCAAGAAGTGAGAAGTTGGATTACAATATAAATATTTTATACAGAAGCATTCATACTTCTGGGTATATCATCTATATATACCCAAAACCGTGTAGCAAAACTCTTACAGTGCAAACGACGGCACTCAGCAAGCAAAAACCAAGTCAGTTGTAATAAGAAACTACTATTTCTGAGGCCACATCTAGCTCATGAATAATGGCAGTTTATGCTATTTAATATGATATATTATGACTGGGTATTTTTTGGGATATCAACTATATATACCCAAAACTATGTAGCACCTAGAGTGCAAGTGATGGCACTCAGCAAGCAAAAATCAAGTCAGTTGTAATGAGAAACTACTATTCCTGAGGCCACATCTAGCTCATGAATACTAGTAGTTTATGCTATTTAAGATGAGTTTCTTTTACTAACATTCACACTAACACACCTATATCCATGTATGAAGTGCATGGTATATAACCATCCATATCATACAAACTGCACTATATCTTCAGATGCATCTTGGTTAAATTGATAGGCCAAATTATGCCTTTAAAGGTCACCTTAGGCAATTCTATTATTTCCTAAATCAACATAATGTAGTGAAATGCCAACTAATTGCAGCACCTACAAGTCAGATTCAGATTAAGATGGAAAGGCTCTACATGGCACCTGTGTGAAGAATATTCTACTCCTGGCAACAGCTATATTTTACTCATTCTCTAAAAAGTTGAAACAAAGCTTAATGTATTCCACAAAAGGATCGCCTTGAGATCTTCTGATTGCAGTTAACTACATTGGGAAAATCAGCTCAACCTATTAACAAGAAGCATCTAATATTAACAAATGCAAAGAAGCAGGTAAGCCTAAGAACTAAGAAGCATAACCTTAACAATGTTCATTAACAGAAATCTCTGCATGAGATGTACATGTCCATGTTTGTCAAAGACATGCACAAATCCAGGACGTAACAAAGATTTCACAAAAAGGATGAGCTTAGAAAAGATTGGAAGTTAGAACGGTTGTACATCATATGTAACTGTACCCACATGTCAAAATAATTAATCTGAAGGGGAAAGAACTAACGTTATATCAAGTTGAATTACTTGAAGAAATATTTTTAGCCATCATCACTAACTAGCACCAAATAATAGTTGAAATATTTATGTCACATACATACATACATCTAAGCATATGCATGCAAGCATGCTGTGTATATGTGTGCAAACATAAGCATGTACCTATGTATCATATTCATGTAAATGTAAGGGTGCCATATACTTGCTTACCTATTAATGGAAATTTTCAAAAGGAAAGATGCAGAAAGCAAAATGAAGTACAGAAGATCATCACCATGGACCGGCTATGACCTGGGAAAGATGACATTGATTTTCTGAACGGCCATTGTCATTTTGTAGTGCAGTATTTATGCCAAAAAGGTTTCTTTTTTCAATCCTGTGATTGTCACTTCTCCTATACACTTTTCACATATTTCACGTTTTTGGGTAATATTTGGTTGAAGCTTTTCCTATGACAATATGGAATTTAAAAAATATCAAATTATTTTTTTCTCACTGATATGCTTGTGAGGAGAAGATTCTTAACTATATCCCAACAAAAATAAACAAGCTGCTAAGCTAGTGATGCAGCTTTCTATCAGACACAAATTTTATTATCTAAAAGAGTCAGATGAGTGTCGATGACTTGATATGATGTCCAATTTCATGTTATGGATGTTACGGCCACATGTTACATGCTTAGTGGTGCCGTGATGATACAGCATACCACCCATTTCTAAATGATGTAAATCGGCCAGACGAAGAATATCTAAATATGTCTCACATCCTGAATAGTGAATAGGATCACTAGAGCCCAAAATGCTAAAATCTTCTACCAGATCTGCTCTTTCGCAAACATATAATCTCAAATAATATACAGAACCTCCAGGTGATGAAACAAGATATAACTTTCTGTACAGGTTGGCAATATCTACATTTATCATCAATCAACAAAATGTAAGTGATAACCATCATTCATTTGTACACAACATCACTTAAATAGTTACGCACCAAGCTACCTTTGTTTACCTTTGTTTGTATATCTGCAGCATTTTAGATTCTGTTCTTTCTGACCTAATGACTGAACCACCTTGTTGGAGCCTGGAAACCAAAATAAGATGTGTCGGTACTAGACAAATGGGACAGTGCATCAAGCCTGCAACCTTCCACTCCTTATTCTTGTTTCACCTTTCCTTATACAAAAGTGGATACAACCGCGTGACACCAACTAACGTCCTTAGAACTGCACCTCCATTGACATTGATGCATCTAAATGACAGTGGCTTTCTGTAACCTTTGCCTGAAAATGGCATTAACAGGACCACCCTAAGAAAACTACAAAGGGAAAGGAGATTAAACAAAATGCAATAATGAAGCATTCTCTCTTAATATAGAGGAATAAGACAAGAATAAGGTAATGAATGCTCACAAAATCCTAGCCTTTCAGCCCAATGTGTCCGAAAAGTTCCATTTATATGGAGTGATAGTGCAACATTACCACCAGCCTTCAAATATAAGAACAGTCAATGTTCATAATAGATGGATAGAAGAGATAGTCATGAAAGAGAGAGAATCTCAAGAACACCAATATTTCCAAAAGGGAAGCTATGATATGATGACCAGGTACCTCAAGAGGACCCACAGGTGCAACCCAGCCACATAAGCTAGCCCCACAAACCTGTAAAAGCCAACAGCTTATTTAACAGCTCTTGTTAAGAATATCAATACATAAAAGCTCATGAAAGTACCCGAAGTTTCTGTCCAATAAAAAGCTTCCCCAAAGCAAGTTTCCTGGACAAGGGCACATCCAGAACAGCATTCACAGAGTACCTGCACAAAAGGAAAGAGAGAAGCATGCATTAGCTGTACTGTTTATGTCAGAGAAAACACATAGAAACCAAGACACATCCTCACCATCCATCAGTTAGTTCAATTTTGGCTACTTCATGTTTGACTGGATTACCCAAATCATCAATAGAGGTTGAACTGCTGGGTTTATCCTTAGTTTTATCTAAAGTTTCAAGTTTTTTGTACGGACAGTAATGAACAGCAGAAATACATAAAATCATCATTGAAGAACACAATGCATCACCCTCCAAGATTTTCTTAATTGCTGATCTGTGTCCATGATTTACTTCTCTCTCATATCTGTTTTCAAAAGCATCAGGAGATGAACAGTAAGGTATGAAATCATAGCTATCTATTGAACAAACTTCATTTACCAGAAAAAGACCTGTATCTCAATTCCTCAAGGGTGTTAGATACTGTCAATAATGTCCTTCCAACTTGAGCCGGATAACATCTTTCAAGGGCAGCAAGTTTCCACACTATCCACTTGTAGTGGTTAGCTGTCCATCTACAGAAGCAGATAAAAGTCAACATCATCTCATGGTTGTGCAGGCATACAAAGGAGAGAAACAAGGAAAAGTAACACCAGAATAAAATTGAGAGGCTGGAATTAAACGTCAGAGCAAACGTGTAAGTGATTTGCCCATTTAATGAGGCTTTTAGCTGAAATAATTGATCAACGGGTAGATAGATCAACATCAAAAGCTTCAGTGTTTATTTTAAGGGTGTTTTATGCCAAAATAATTGTTCATGCATATTTTGCCCCTAATAAACAAGGCACTTACTGTACACATCAAAGGTAAGTTTGCACTGGGTGCTGCTGGATTTCCACCATTTAATACAACAAAGTTCTCCAGTATAAGCCCTCAGATCTCAATAAAAATCAGATTAAGCAAAAGAGAAGTTCCTAGAGCTTGTAAGGAACAAAAGATGGGAACGCTTCTAAGGAGTAAATAGGACAAACTTGGTTTCAATGTCAGACTTCTCTTTAGTTTCATTTGGATTTAAAGTCAAAATGAGTTTTTCTTTGGATATGTAAGAACCCGTATGAACCCTATCCTTTACATTATCAAGGTCATTGTCTTCAAAAAAATGGCAACATAGCAAAGGCCCACTCAAAGAGGCATTATGACACATCCAAACTCCCTTAAAAATGGAGTTACAGCATTTATGACATCTTGAAAGCACCACATATGGAAAGGCTGGACTAGCCCTTCTGAACACCAAGTATATAAAACCTTTTGTCAAAAAATTTAAGACTGGAAGGGGACACATAGAGGATATGACTTATAGTCATCGACTTTGACAATGCCAATCGCCAGTTGATTAGGTACAACCAACTCTCATGTTGGACGAGCTTTGAGAAACCTGCACAACCCAAGGCCACACCCTTGACACTCTTTTTTACTACAGAAGACCTATGCACCTTGAAGAATGAAGAACCGATGCGACATCAGAATCAGGAACAGTTTCACACGTTCCCCTCTTATTTGTTTCCTGAACTCATTCATCCATTTGCTTTTTTGTAGAGCTGACACAAAAAGAATAGCCTCACCAAAGCAAACATAATTTCCCCGTATAAATCCCTGCTTGGTCCTAGAATAAAATTCGTATAGAAATGAACAAAACCAAAATCTCTTCAACAGAATGATTTTTCATATCCAATGCATACACAAAAGGTATGTCCCAAAAGCTATGTCACATAGGTGTGGGGTGCAGGTGCCAGTGCGGGTGTGGGTGCCGGTGCGAAATGCGGCAAGTTCCAAAAAAAAAATTGGGGGTGGGTGCGGCAAGAGCATATAAATATAATATATTATATATATATATATATATATATATATATATATATATATATATATATATATATATATATATATATATATATATATATATATATGCTATTTGTTATATAAGTAATTTTATTTGTCTATATTTTCAAACTTTTTTTATGAAGGTTACCTTGAATCTATATATCAATGAAAACTCGGCCAAAACATTTTTCAAAATGGCCAAAACTCATTTGATGCCGTGTCAGGCCGCACCAACACCAGCACCCACACCGTTGCGATTGCGCCACCATAGTTGGCGCACCGATGTGACTTAGCCCCAAAGGATTATAGATTCCAATTCCTAATTCTGAAGGGAAAAAAAAGTCGAAAAAGCAACAATAAAAGTAACATACTCTGTACTACAACTCATTGGGGAAGCTCCTGACTCGATTAGCATCTTCCAGAGCACTTCTGAACCAACTTGCAAAGAAGCAGATTCAGCACTGAATGTAAACCTAGCTGCAGTCTCTGCACTCATATGCTTCACTTTATCTGGTAAATTTTCTGCCTAAACAAAGAACCATGATATTTAATTTTTGTAGAAAAAAATGCCATCAAATGCAGCAGAAGAGTCCAAACCAAACACTTGATTATTGAGTCACATACCAAGGAGCAGTGATGTGGAGGCAGTTGAAAGAATTCAACCAAGCTTTTCCGCTTCTGCTGAAAAGGATAGTGGGAAGAGACACTACTTTTGGTTGCTTTGGCATCAGCACATGACAAAGCTAGTGGAAACACAAGTTTTATGAGCAAAATGCTTGTAGTAATCATGGAACTCAAATTTTCTCTGGAACTAAAAAATCTATCAAAATTTACCAGACTGTATCTGTGCATCCTTGCAAGGGAAACCATCCAGCAGAGGAGCAAAGAACCTAAACAGTAGCACAACATTGATAGGTATAGATAAATTTTGATACAAAATAAGACGGAAAAAATGACATACAAGTCTGAAAAATGACCTCGACTGCCGTGGCTGTTTGAAAGGAGATATAGAACTTCTCCTTCCCAACCTTCTCTTTCCACCATTTGGAGATGGCTTGCAAGAATAAGCTGAAAGTAATCCAAAAGGAGGAACAGTGGATTCTCCATGGTTGTCATTTAAAATATCTACAAATGGACTGTTTTGTTGCTTTCTTGGACTACCATCCACCCCTTGTAATTTGTCCTGCATTGGAGAATTAAAAGGAAGCTCCTTTGAATAAGATGTATCCCCCAGAAGAGATCCTCTTTCCCTTTCAGTGTGCTTGCAGATGCCATCGCTAGCACCAATGTGCTCTCTGATGCCACCAGTGGAATTAAGATTAGAAGCAGGCCTGAATGGGTTTGACTGAGTAGGAGTTCCGAAACAAGGCTGCATTTTCTCTGTCAAACCTTCATTTATTGCACATTTTGGTTTGAAGCTAGGAATCAAAGGGATGTTTTCTTTGCTGCATGAGGTCATGTTGAAGTCCCTCTTCTCAGAAGAAGAAAAACACAAAGAATCACCAGAATTCATGTTACAGGATTGAATCCCAAATTCTGAACCACCAAGAATATTCATTGCCCGTTTCAGTTCATCACCAGACACTGATATAGATCTTCCACCAGCGGTTTGGATCTTTATTTGTGGCTCTTTAGGAGCAAAGTTCTTCATTCCACAGCCCATAGTTTTAGCACATACATCTGCATCGGATTGTTTTTCTGACAAATACATACATGTCGGACCAGTTAGTTGACACTTATGACCAGGGACAGTAATCAAAGGCTTAGTTTTGCACATTGTCTCCTCCCCCGCACTCACAAAATACTTTTCCTCCAAATTTCCGCCGCCATCCCACATTTGCTGCCCCGGATCAGAAACATGATTTAGAATGGATTCACGTTCCTGGGAGTGTGAGCAGTTCTGTTTATTGTCTGACAAGAGATTACTAGCTCTGCTCAAGCTTTTAGAAGATAGTTTTATGGTTTTTCCTGATCCTGATTGGAAGAGTGAACATGAGAAAGAGGAGTCGGAATAAGATGTAGTGCAGCATGCTTGACCTGCAAAAAAAAAAAATTCAAAAGCCACATGAAAGAATGAGAGATAAACAAAAATGGAAAACAAACGACTACATGATTCTTGAAGACCAAGCACTACATAGAATCTCCATAACCAAGGTCATCATCAAAAATTGGATAAATTCTCCAACTCCTTTAGAAAGCCAATCATAATCTTAAAGAAAGGACAATGCCTTGAGATATATGACAGAATACTGAGGTTGTTAATCCACATGAACTAAGGCATACATAATAGTTATATAATTTATACACTTAAATTTGCACTAGTTCCTTTTCGAATTATGCATGATTACAGGAAGTCCTTAAGCAAATTGTAATTTAAAGTTTTAAACTGCCTGAGAAAGAATCCTACTGATTTTGACACATTTGTTAGATCCAATGAACACTTTTTTCTTTTTCTTTTCACCAGAATAAACATTTTGTTCTCTGCTGATAAATTAATGGGATTGATGTTCTCACGGAGATCAATAACAAAGTTCCACTGCAGTCAATCAAAGCAGCTCTTGCTTAGAAGGTGAATACATATTATTGCTAGCAGGGATAAGTTTATGCGCCCAACTTAAAACTTTCAAGATTCACCATAGAACATTTTGATGAGACGGATGAAGCAGAGAGTCTAGGGTGAAACTCGAGATTATCATTTAAAACAAGTACAGTTCGATCATTCAGGTGAACGATTGTTGCTTGGTATTTAACTTCCGTATATGCTAAATTACTTCCACTAATTGCAATGAAGGTGAAAGATGAGAGTTAAACTTCCAAAACATGTCCAACGAAGTACCAAAACCGATGCACACCTACCAGGGGAGAGAGCCCCCATCCCATTTTTGTGTACAGGAAATAGGATAACAGATGCACTCGAGCAATCTATTCACTTCCATCACAGCTGGACGACGAAGGGCAAAAAAGCAAGATCCGGATTCAACTTTTGTAATCCATCTTTTTAAAACTAGTAAGACCCTCAGTGATGTATGGAAGATGAATTTGCTTGAATCACTTGATCCGATCGTCTGCGATAGGGAAAGACTAATAGGTGAAATTTCCTGATAACTACCCGATCGTCTGAGTTACGAATAAAGCCCCCAGAATTTGCTGATAGGTGTCCAATTGTCTGAGATACCGAAAACAAACACAACGATTCTCTCATAACGGTGATTTTTATGAAAATGAATAGATATGCCGTAAAAATCACAGTCAATGAAATTGAAAAAAACAAAAGGAGACAGATACAAACGAATAACTTGAAATCTTACATTAACCGGAAGAATATATCCCACCTTGTATTATGAATCTCTCGACTAAAAAAGTTCAATAAATAAGAAAAGTTTTGAGAAGGCCGGAGGGGAAACGAATCACCTTCAGCGGCTAGCATTCCACCCTCTCCAAGAACGGCAATCGCTCTCCTGATCGAAGACTCCTTTACAGCCAGGGGCTTCCCGGAGCCCGTCCGGAACATCTGGCCACCTCCTCCCTCGTCGCCGGCATCTTCGACGGAAGCACCGCCCGGGACGTCGCAAAAAATGGCTGGAGACGCTGTTTCCAGATCCAACAAAACCATACCCAATAGATGATCAGAAGACATCGGTAACAAGACTCGAGTATCCAGATGGCATTGGAGGGGAAGCGCCGCTATTGTACCTTGGAGGAGAAGATCGGCCATGGAAGGCAATCGCGAGGGATCGTCAGCAGAAGGTGGTTCAGCAGGGGGAGGTGGCGGGAATTCAAACGCCTCAAACGTCCATCCTTCGTCGCCCGGGACAATCCGCCAGCAGTGCTGCAAGCTAGGAAGGGCAGCCATGGTTCCGAACTCTCCCTCCGCCGTTGGATTTCGTCTCTCTCTCTCTCTCTGGGGTTTAGGCGCGATGGAGATGGATTTCGAATTCCCGCCTTCTCTTTGCGCGGACCGCGTGGTGGCGCGTAATCATGTTACTTATTCGTTCCTGTCAACCGGCTCGGAGTCTTCATGCCTTCTTCCGGATATGCCCTTCGGGTTTGCCGCTGCTATCACAAATGACAAATCTGGTTTCGGGTTTTAAATAATTATTTTTTCTATAATATGACGTAGTTATGTTTTTTCAGAAAATCTCAACAAATTTTCGAGGGTGGGGAACAACGCAAGTCAGAATTTCCTGGTACGATACGATTCGGAGTTTTCTCCACGAGACGCGTATAGCTGTATTCTGCATTTAACGTATTATTCGTTTCCGTTTCTTCGTCCGAGTCAATAAAAATGGGGCGATACGAGTTGGTGTTTCGCGTAGAGGGTAAGAGTCCAAGCCTCTTATAAATGGAACGACGAGGCTGGAGAAACGGGGAGATGGGAAAGAGGACGGCGACGAGGGAGATTACGTTGGAGCC
This sequence comes from Nymphaea thermarum, assembly GCA_011799765.1. Lineage (NCBI taxonomy): Eukaryota > Viridiplantae > Streptophyta > Magnoliopsida > Nymphaeales > Nymphaeaceae > Nymphaea > Nymphaea thermarum. The sequence continues at coordinate 1,024,116 of JAANDH010000030.1, forward strand.
TTGGAGGAGTACACTTCATTCCAAGCGAACCTCCACGACGGCCACAGCCGCACCGACGAACTACTTAATCGGGTCCCTTCTCATTCTCTCTTGTTCATACGCTTATCGTCGCCAAGAATTTCATCGTCTGGACAATTCGATAGTCGTCGTTTATGTCAGATGTTGTAGCAAAATTTCGACTGTCCGGTCACCGATCGTCTTCGTTTTCCGGTATAGATGTGAAAGCACTCGAATCACGGGAGAGAGATGGCGATCGGTTCAGATCAATGGGGATATTCCTCCGCGCTGATCCGATCTTCGCCTTTTTCTTTTTTTTTTCTTCTTTACCATCATCCAAGTTACAGTGTTGATCGTCAGGGATCTGGAGAATCAAAATAGCGCGTAAAAAACCCTCCTGGACTGTGCTACCAGCAAGAGGTCGGCGTCCTTTGTATTTTCGGCTTTTTCATCTGCTCCTATGTTGTCTTTTCTTTTCTTCGACATTTTTTCATATATTGTGATGCATTATAATTAGACTTTCGAAGCTTTTCTGTTACTTGTTTTATCCTTTTCCGATAGTAGCTATGCACGGCTTGTGCAGGATTCGTCGGCCTAGGTATGTCGTTCCTTCTTTAGTCGTCGACACCACAAAAGTGTTTCACGCAGCGTAAGAGAGAGAGAGAGAGAGGGGGGGAGAGCATTCCTTTTCTATATTTTCCGTTTACGGTGCAAACGGTCCTGCTGACTTTCTTGTGCTTTTCTTTTTGCAAATCAACATACCGGGATTCATGCAGGGAGCAAAAGTAACTCGAAGAAGGAGGTTTATCTTCTGAAAAAGATCACGGACGAATATTGGCAATTGCACAAAACTTGAAAATGTCTGGAAAAAGAAGAATTATCTGGATAGTTCAGAAGATACTTGAAATTGTCAAGATGAGAAGGAAAGTTATGAACCATGGAGGCTAATGCGGCTGTGATAAGGAGTTATTCTTGGGACCATATCGTTATCGGAAGTACCGAGAAAGTTTCAAGATGCTTTGTTTACATAGATTTGAAGTTTTGGGAATTGATTCTTGATTTTCGTCTGTTCGAAAGAAGAACTTTTGTTAGCCAGCTAATCTTTGAAAAAAAAATTGGGACTCGAAGATTGAAAAATATTCTACCCCGCTCTCTTGGGATGAATTCGCAAATATTGCCGAAGGCATTAAATTGGCGCCATCCAGTCCGAGGCTTTCCTTGCTTTTGCTTCACCTTTCCAGCGGGAAAATGCACTCTCTCACGAAGGGCGAAGAGTAGTCAGTCATCTGGTCGTTACAAAAAGGAAGCCTATGCCCAGTTTCAGAACCGTAAACAGCTTCAAATGTCCAAAACAACCTTCAAAATTTCTTGATTATGCATTGGAACCTTCAGAAATACCTGACTAGCCTTTAGATTGAGTTGCGTCTTACGGAGAAAGGGGACATTTTTAGAAATCTTTTAAAAAATATGTTCTTTGTAGTCTTTTTACTTTTTTTATGTTCATTTTGTCTTTCCAAAATGTTTTTTTCTCCTGTGTGAATAAAGGGTATTTTTATCATAACCACATTATTATTAGAGGTATTGCGCATGCAACCAGATTCAGACTACCTTACGCATTGCTTCCAGCAGACCATGTACGGGCCTCTAGGTTGGGTTCAAGCAAGACCGAACCGGTCGAATCTGCATATGAAATAATATGCTTTGGTTAGGAGGTATGTTTAAGTGAAATCAGAACCATGTTATTATAAGTTTAAATCGAATGCCAGTCGGATTTCAGTCCGGAGTTAAACGAATTGCATTTGAACGTGATCCCAATACGATTAGAATATTGTGGTCGAGCTTCCGTGCTTGTGATCCAAACTCTTTTGAGCTCACTCTTTCCTGTCCTTTCCAAGGCAGAGATTATGGAGGCGTTGCGATCAGGTCGACCATGGCGTAGGGGGCTGCCCCGGCCACATTGATGCCCGAGGACTTGGCCCTGCATCCGGCGGATCTCAACTGGAACGAATGTCAGATGATTTCTGTCAGCTCGCTGGCGGTGGGAATGGAGGGTAAGCAGCAGGTAGAGTCTAACCCCCCAGCCCCGATCTCCTGGCCCCGTCCTTCCCCACCAACTGCAACAAGAAGCGCAAGCGCACCAGGCGAGTCAAGGTTGCCAACCTCCTCGAAGCCTCCCAGGTAACGGTTCCTGTACCCTGGCCCTGCCCAATGATGGTCCGGAAATCAGCTTGTCATGAGACCACAGAGAGAGAGAGAGAGAGAGAGAGAGAGAGCTCTCCCTTGAAGCAAGAGTTATCTCTCCTCCTTTGTCTCTATGCATCCCTTCGCTGATGTCGTGGGTGGGAGGAGGCCAGCTTGTAGAGAGGACGGACCGAAAATACACGAGATTTAACAAAGAGAAGCGCGGGATTGATGTAAAAAAATAAATAAATAAACACTTTTAAGATCGCAGGTCGGTTTAGCTTCTCACCTAATACATGCTAGTCGGTCCCCTGTTGCCTTAGCCCGAACTCCGACTTCTTTAGTAACGTTTTTGTTTCAATTAAGCTTCCTGTTTTTATGCCCCCAAATTAGGATGTGGCTCTCAGAGTCAGGTAAGTAAGTGGGCTTACAACTTTTAGGAATATAATTCATTTACTGCACTCGATCCAGGAACATTAACAAGCATAAGAATATTTGAAATATAGGAAAACGCATTTATTCTCCTACTCTGCAACAAAATATTCTCTGATCGTCAGCCAGTTTTATGCCTATCTTAAAATTAATTTTGCCTAGTCGTTTTCTACTTTCTCCTCATTTTAAGGGCCTGGTTCAATGCTTGGAGATTTCTCGTAGGGAAAAAAAAAATCAAAATTTTTAATTATATCCCCTCTCCATCAAACGAGGGATGGAAAATATAATCGTTAGTCCTAATTTCAGAATAAAAACCCACGATCAAAAAATTGTCCGTCAGGCGGTGGTCAGTTCTATGCTCCTTTTAAATTTCATTTTTGCTTGTTTGGCTTCTACTTCCTACTCATTTAAAAAAAATGTTTGCCGATTTTGAAGTGAATATTTGTCTGATGTTTCAGATTACCTATTAACAGGCAGTAATTGGTTTTTAATATTTTAAAAAGGCATAAGGTTTATTTAAGGCAAATGCGATTTCTCAGCTGGCGTTTCTTGGGCTGCATGAAATATTTGTTTCCTATAAATATTTTATGTTGCACTGCAGTTGAAGTCTTTCGGACAACGAAACCGAAGAAAAAGAACTTCGAGCTCTAACTGAAATTTTGGAAAAGCCATATTAAAATTAAACAACCCAACAAGAAAAGAAAACCTTGATGCCTGGAAAACACTCACAATTGGAAAAATTAGGAAAACATCAGCATGATCACGTGCCGATCAGCTTAGGCAAAACCTAAGCTACCCTTTTTTACCCAGTGTTTAACGAGGTGCAGTTAGTATTAGCGTGGAAAATTTATTCAAATTTTTCAAGATATGTTTAGGAATCAAACAGGGACCACATCATTTGGCGAGAGAGAGAGAGAGAGAGAGAGAGGGAAAGCCAAGAGAAACCTAACACCTGATACCCATAAGAATAGTATTATTGATCGGTCTTCTACCTGCCATCACGCCGACCAATTAAAGCAATGCTTGATATATATATATATATATATATATATATATATATATATATATATATATATATATATATATATATATATATATATATATAGAGAGAGAGAGAGAGAGAGAGAGTTCAGCTATATGAAGGCCACTTATTTTAAAACATTTTTTATAAAAACAAATTATATGGATCTACTTTTTACTTTTAAAACAAAAAATGATATTAAAACCATATATTTGAAAAAAATAAGATGGATGTTATAAGCCAAAAAAACTTAGATGCTGATTATTAAACAATTACGAATATTTTATTTGCACATTAAACAATACCTAAAGCGCTTAGGATTTTGAATTGGATTTCAATTTTAATGAACGATCAAATTGAACTTGGTTCGGAGTTCTAGATTATGGTCTTATCTGGATGTGTCGACATTAAAGGGCAGAGATGTGAAAAACTGATGTTTCAAAATTTTGATGAAATATAATTTTTCAAAAAAGCTACTTTTCTAGAGAAATTAAACATTAACATATAAATGCATAAATTGGATTTTAAAGAAAATGTTGATTTATAAACTTTACATCCTCTCCCGACTTGGCTGTTGCTAATGGCTTTCCGTTCGTTTTGTAAAATAAAAGTTGGTGGCAATTTTAGCGCAACTGACACCTTCATAGCCGCTGGACTGCAGGTGCGAGTGGTTTTGCATCTTCATAAAGGCGCGGTGATGTCCTTCCGTTAGCGGTTACAAGATGATCCCACCTCTCTCTCCCGCGCGCGCTTTCTCCCCCATCTCATTCTTTCTGGTTTTGCAAGAAAGCATCCATCCGATCGCATGACGGAGGCCAGTGAAACGTCGACGAGAAGTAACCCGTCGGAGGAATGGCCAAGGAAACGTCGACGGCGAATACCGCTGGGAGAGAACACCCACAGCGATGATCGAGAGTCGACGGAGCCAAAGGGTTTGGCAGAGAAGGATTAGGTCTAACTTGTTCTTTTTCTTGTCTCGCGACCTCATATTTGCTTTTTCTGTGCTCAACTGCCGTCTCCCTCAGCACCCTCTCTGTCTCTGTCTCTCGTTTTCTCCATGCACCGCATCCTGTAATGCATCGATGCAGTTAGCCATGGGTTCTCGACATCGGATGCATATATTGTGACACAACATTCTTCTTTGCAGATGAAGCATTTGAGGCTGCGGGTGGTACGCATGAAGCGTCAATCGCCGCCCCCTTTCTTGTTTAATGGTCGTGGCTACTACATCAACCTGGGGAACAAATGCCGACCACATCGCCTGATGTGGTCACCATTGACGATGATGCAATCCCTCGTAATAAGCTATTTTCCCCCAGATTTTTACCTACCTATGCAACTGTTAGGAGGGAGGCCGTGGAGGTGCTCGCAAGTTTATTTTTGCCCTGCTGAAGAAGAAGAAGGATTACCGCCTTTTGTTGATCCCTTCTCTGCCCTAAGCTGTTGGACTATGCTTCATATCTGGTTTCTCCAATCATTTGCGCATCGAGGTACGTTATTCGCCCAATATCCCCTTGCGATTTTGCCTTCTATGCCCAAATTTTTGTATTGCTGCCCAAATCACATTTTTTCTACCCTGCTCTGTTCTCTTGCGGTCAGTTTGCTTCGGATTCCAGCCACCGCCTCTTTGTACTGGCGCGCTTCCGAAAATGGACTTATGATCCCCAACAGTAACCCATCCGTAGGTATCAACCGCCTGAAGTTTTCTTTTTTGGTACTTGATAAAAGTATTTTTAGCAAGAAGATATCCAACCGATACTTGTATCATAAATCGCCGAAAGTGCTCGACTAAAGAAGTAATAAATTATAAAAAATTGGAGAAGGCCGGAGGGAAAATGATTCAATGAATCACCTTCAGCGGCTAGTGTTCCCCCCTCTCCAAGAACGGCGATGGTGCTCCTTGTCGAAGACTCCTTTACGGCCACGGGCTTCCTGTAGCCCGTCCGGAACACCTGGCCACCTCCTCCCTCGTCGCTGGCATCTTCGACGGAAGCACCGTCTCAGACGTCGCAGAAAATCGCTGGAGCCATTTTCCAGATCCAACAAAACCATAACCAAGAGATTATCAGAAGACATTGGTCAAGGCTCGAGTATCGAGACGGCGTCGGAGGGAAAGCGCCGATATTGTACCTTGGAGAAGAAGATCGGCCATGGAAGGCAATTGCAAGGGATCTCCATCATCAGAAGGTGGTTCAGCAGGAGGAGGTGGCGGGAATTCAAAGGCGTCAAACGTCCATCCTTCGTTCCCAGGGACTATTCGCCACCCCTGCTGCAAGCCAAGAAGAGCAGCCATGGTGGCGACTCCTCTGTCCCTTTGGGGTTTGGGTGCGATGGATATTTGATTTCGAATTCCCGCCACCGCCTCTTTGTATTGGCGCGCTTGCGAAAATGGACCTATCGTCCCAACGGTTACCAATCCGTAATATCAAACAACGGACCTTGTGACGTTCTCTTTTACATGACTTGGAAAAGGGACTTTTAGCATGAAACTCTCGGATTCCAGTAATTTCATTTAGCTGCCTGTTTAAAAAAACTTTGACACTGAGCGCCCTTTGGTTGTTTTACATACTGTGAAGCATTTTCTTTTGGTTTATGATGGGACAATGTCGACAACTACATCACCTTAGGTCCTTAGCTATTTAATTCATTATCTTCTTTCAGTTAAATGTTATGTCCAACTCCCAGTACAGTGAACCTAACTTTTACAGACTATCCTTGTATTCATCTCATGAATATTGTAGAGCATAAAATGAAGACATCCTTTATGACTATTTTCTTTAATTTCCAACTTATTAACATCACATTGTATGAGAGCAACTTCCATGTTCGGCTGCTGACAGGGATCCCGTGTTCGGCTAGCTGAAGTGTCTTTTTGTTCTTTTAACATTTTTGTGCTTCTCTTGTTGTCCTTACAAGAGGCAGGTCTCCTTTTCACATACGAAAGCATTTCAGTGTTTTCGGACCTTAACACACTATCCCGTGTTAGGCCCAAATATATGACTTTATATACTTAGGAATTTGAAATTTTACAGCGTAGTATAATTGAACATAGAATATTATATATCATGCCACTATGTGTTATGGTTTAAAGTGACCAAACTACCCTTGTTTTTGTTAAATGGAAGCACTCTCCTGTATGGGCAAAAGTAGACCTTTGAAAATTCCGACATAAAGTTATGAAAATGCCCTTCTGTTGAAATATGGGGATATGCTTTCCATGTTAACAACATAACATGGAAAGTGCATTTGTAATTGTGTGAAAGTGGTGTTGAATAAACTTCATAATTTAATACAAAGTCGATTCAATGGACACCCATGTTATATTCTTAAGTTTTTATATTTTCAAATTGTTTGTCGTCCCTTTTATATACAGAGGATTTTTATTGAAAGTTGTGATTGGAATTTGGAAGGTCAATAAAGTGTCAAAAGCACCATGTTCGATCTATTGCATTATGTTTTGCTTGAAATTATGTCAAGAATGAGTGGAAATTGAGCGATTTTATGAAGTGGATTCGCTGCAGTTCTTGGGAGGGGAGAAATTGGGACGTCTTATTGTGCTATAGAGGATAGAACAATGTTTCGTCCATTGTTTGTCAATTGCATTGTTGGTTGGCTGCGTCACGCTCCACACCAATCTCTACATCACTTTGCATAGATTCTTTTTTTTTTTTTTCTATCATTTTAAGAAGTGCCGTTTGAATTTGTAAGTATGATTCATTAGCAATTTGGCTAACGCAACTCTTTGATGCGTGAACTGTTGTTCGTTGAGTACCTGTTAATATGTGTATAAATTATCCTATTTAAATATTTATCCATTTCGCTCCAATATCTTTAAGTAGCGAATAAAATAATACTTTTTTGTTGATGAAGTTTCATCAAATATGTAGATAAAATATGTTGGGACCTTGTTGTTGAACAAAATCACGGAAAAGCGGATGCTTAAATCGCAACATATTTGAAATTAAAGTGCTCAGCTTTCCCAGTTTAAAAAAGTGAACACCTTTTTTTCTAGATTTTTTGGCTGTTAAATGTTGATATATTTTGTGCTCGTGCATATTACGATTGCACTTAGTAAATAGAACTCGAATCCAGTATTTACAAAAATAGGGAAAGGAGTCAAGCCGGCTGGCTGAGGATTCAGTGATATTCACTTGAATGATGAGAATCAGCAAAAAGTATTAATTTATACAAATAAAATAAAAAATATATATGTATATATATTTCTATCCAAATTCCTCTTTCTTTTATTTAGGATAACTGTTCCTCTTTCTTTTATTTAGGATAACTGAAATCTACCAGGATGTTGTCGAACGCCTAAATGTTTGGAAAACCATGACTAAATGTACCTTAAACGATCAATTGCAACATCATAATACTTCTTTATATTATAAAACTGTTGCTAGTACTTCCATTATATGGCATTTTTAGTGACTGTTTTCAAATATTTTGTCATTAAAGAGCCGGCTGATATATATATATATATATATATATATATTGCGATAGATCATGGTAACTTAGATATTTTTGCTTTCATCAAATAACCTGGAGTTTCGATTGTTGATTTAAGTGGTAATCGTGGGATAGGTTTTTTTTTTTAAAAAAAAAAAAAAAAAAAAAAAACTTAAAACTTGAGTAAATTTCACAACCTTCGATGCAAGGATAAGATCTCCCTATGAAAACACCTAAGGGGAGCTTTTGAAGCCATGGAGAAACTTCCAAGAATTTTTTATCCATGAAAAAATTCATAGGAGGAGAACATTTTTCCTTCCTTCCAAATTTAGCTCGTGTTAGACAGACAAAGAAAAAAGTGATCTAAATACCATCGGCTTGCTGTTTGATAAGCACGAAAAGAATCCTAGATAAATTAACATAAACATTTCTCAAAAACAAAGGGTTTACTTCCACGGTTTCACCCCAAAGAACAAATATTGAAATTAAACGAGAAAGAACCTTCATTATTCCTTGTTTCCACAAGCTGTGGCAGAGGTTCGCTTTTTTCCCAAAATTCCGTTGGAATTCGCAGAAATTTTTGTTTCGTTTGAAAAGGACGGGAAAAAATGGTAAAAGTCTGGAGAAAAAGTCTGCGATGGGCTTTTTTCCATGTCCATCAAACACGCCTTAAGAGATGTGCTTTTCAATTGTCAAATGGTCCAACTTCTTCAACTTGTAAAACATTTCTTACACGTCTAAGAAGAATAGTTACTTTTTATATCTTTTCCTACGTGTCATATATATATATATATATATATATATATATATATATATATATATATATATATATATATATATATATATATATATATATATATATATATATATATTGTGTGTCTATATATACGTATAGTGACTGTAGCAATTGGATCCTCGTCTCTCTCTCTTACATCAAATGATGAGTAATGCAAGTAGATGGTAGTGGTGGAGCTAGAAAATTTTGGCCGAGGGGCACCAACCGATTGCAGGGCATTGACTCATGTTTGGTGTGGGCACCACATGCAGTTGGACCTAGGTGAATCTCGGTCCACCTTAATCACAACACAAGAATACAGGAGTGGCGTGGGCAGCAGTCCGCGCCAGTCACACAATAGCTCTACTACTGCTGGATGGGTAACAAAATCTTTGTTTCATTTCTGAGGGATTCTATAGCAACGGCATTGAGGAGTATTGGTTTGGGTTGAGAATTAAAACACCACACCACCAACAATTTCTCTATCTCTGTCTCCATATCTGTTTGAGCACAACAGTTGGAAAGTTGATTCTCCGCTCTCTCGCATACAAGCATCTCCCGCGGCTAGCTCGCAGCTGGAAGGCAGAGCCACATGTTTTGTGTGTGCATTATAATCTTTTCTTATACGTACAGCTGATGGCGTTTTATGTGAACAACATTGATCGAGGGCAGTGCAGGCCAGCGAGCTTATCTTGTATTTTTGCTAAGAAGCATGTTAAAGAAAGCACCACCATAAACAACTGTCCAAGTTGCAGACAATTTGAGCTGTTGATTGCCCCCACGAGTGTTCCTTTTGCTTTTGGCATATGGCTTGAACGGATCCATATGACGACCGGAACACGGTAGCCGGTAGGGTCGGTATACACATTCTTTTAAAGAAAGGCTGATTGGTTTCTTAACTGGCAGATCATCTCTCGCCCTAGCTAGCTCATCATCTTTGTTCCGTATAAACTTTTGTCTGTAAATAATGCTGGAATATATGTATAAACCGAAGATCGGGCTAATAAAATATGTATTTTCGAGAACTGCCGATATTTTCAAGAATCAAGAATCAAAATTTGGTTGCCTTCGTTCTTCAAAGTCTCTATAAAATGCCAATACATTCAAAATGTGTTACATTTCACCCTCTCAAGGCACAAGCTGCATCCACTCATATGGGCATATATGTTTAGGTATCGAATTCGGTTCTGTTCGGGTTCTTAGTTTGTTAGATCTCAACCTGTCCCCTAACAGTAACTTCAGCTTTTGTTTTAAAAATATTATTTACTATGACCACATACTTTAGAAATGTTTTCCTCTACTATGAACCACTACTTTGCTCCTTCTGCGATAGCATAATTGGTATTGAAACCAACCCACATGTCCCACTGCAATATGCAACATTCTTGTAAAGCGGATATCCTGGTTGGACGGTGTTGGATATTTTGGATGGAATGGCAGCCCAGGAGACACACAATTGCAGCTTTGTCTAAATAAAAGGACGGCGTATCTTTCATGTCATTCATCAGCTTCTTTTTCATGTCGACCAAAAGGGTCGTGGGCATGATGCTGAGTGCACACACAGTGCCATGGAAGAGTGCCATTGATTACCAGTAAATTTCTTCTCCATCTAGTACTTCCGCAGCAACATCTGTACCCTTCTCACAGTAAATTGGCGTGTTAGAAAAAGTGGTAAACAGTTCACTAAAGTGCTTGAATTTGAGGTCAATCATTCCACAAATGTCGTCTTGGCAAATCGATTATCTGTTACAAATCATCTATCTATCTTATCTAAAAGATTAGGTCAGTGCATCGTTGAATCCTTAGGGTCGGTTTGATTTTATGCAATATCACAATAGCAAGCTACTGTGTTTGCTGCATTTAAAGATTAGTTTAATATATATTTGTCGACACGCCGACATAATCCTGAAATAACAATTTTGGAAAATATTTTGCTACCATTCCACGAAAATGTTATTATTATTGTGCATTGAAATGCTAGGTAGTGATTTTTTGTCGATCAAAGAAACTAAATATAACTAATTTCCCACATCCCAAAAAAAAAATCTGCTTGCCCTTGGTATGGGTGTCAGGTCATGGCCATAGCGGGGGAACACATTTAATTTAAAAATGAAAATTGGCATGTCAACACATTTAAAGCTAACATTCTTTAACCGGAGACTAAAGAAGTCTGCAGTTGTTAGGATGTACGGTTCTAGCAGCAGCAACTTGGCCTTAAAAGTAAGACTTACGATTATTTTAACATGAGTTGTTGGATTATGTATGTAAAAAAACACACACATTCTCTTTCTCTCTCTCTCTCTCGTCTTGCTCGTGTTATTGTGTGTCTGGATGGCTAGCTAAACATTCAAATCCATCGCTAAAAGCTTCATAAGCAATTCTTGATAAAATACCATTAACAGTTGCTACAACATAAACTGTCACTGATGCTCATATAACAGTTGTTTTTTAGTGTGATTGTTAGTTTTAGTCATCCAAAAATATGCATTTGTGACAGCTAGCAATTTTATATATATATATATATATATATATATATATATATATATATATATATATATATATATATATATATATATATATATATATATATATATATATATATATACATAGAGAGAGAGAGAGAGAGTCAATTACTCTAAAAAAAAAAATCAATTGCAAGTGGACCATAGAAATTGCTCATTACTTTGATATATGGACATGGATGCAGATTTAAATGTGGTAATATGCTGATAATTACAACTTTCTAGACTCATAAGCTGTAGTTAATGGTACTTTGTCTCCATTTCGTTGGCAAAGTTAATTTCATTTCAGCCGAGTCATGTATATATACTACGTGCTTTTTGTCAAGTTTACCATTGTTTCCAGGAAGACCGGAAACTTGAGAAATCGTGAGATGTTCCCCGATCACCAATACTTTCCTGAGAACGATAACTGCGAGTGAGTTTATTAATAACTTGATCCAGCCATGGTTTGCCGGTAGATTCATCTACTCGATTCCGAATGGTCGAAAGTTTGGTATATGTGAATCAAGACGGAGAAACCAGAGTTCTATGTATGATCCTGTCCATGTGCAGGATCTCATTGCTCAAAGTGCCGATCATTGATCTAAATGAACGCTCTAGAGAAATGGGAACGGCCACTTGAGCCCAACTTCTAAGAGAGGGGTCGGGTCCAGGGGCGCAAGCAGATCTATTTGGCTGGATTTTGAATTTCGAATACGAGACATCAATCCAAGATTGCGAATATGTTGACGTAAGATTCGAAAACATGCAGGAAATTGTCTGGTTCATGAAGCTCTCATGTGTAGATGTTCGGAATGAAAATTACCAACTTCTAGATGAACCTATACTCCGATGCGGGTCAAGTTATTTTCCTTTTACACTTCGCGCATGGAAACGTAAATTCTGCATTTTTAACTTCTCCCTCCCGGGCTTCGCGATGCATCCCGGACAGCGAACAGGGACTTGATTGAAGGAATTGCTGGAGGTTCGTGTTGGCGAGTGCCTACACAGGCCCACATAAATTGCTTATTTATATGTTAATACTTCTTATCGATTACTTGTTTGTACATTGGTGGCCTTTTAGAAGTTATAATTTGAAGTATTGATGACTTTCAGTTAGAAATTTGTAGTTCCCCTCCCCCTAAGTAAAGCTAATTGAAACTAGGGATGAACACGAGCCAAGTCGAGCCCGAGTTCAGTCAGCTCGAACATGGCTCGACTAATAAAACCTCAAGCTCGACTCGATTAAGGCTCGACAAACTCATTTGAATAGAATTGATATTCATCGTTACGTGTTGAGCTCGAGCTCGAGCTCGAGCCAATTAAGGCTCGACAAACTCATTTGAATAGAATTAATATTCATCGTTATGTGTTAAGTTCGAGCTCGACACGATTAAGGCTTGACAAAGTTGTAAACTTGTTTGAATATATCAACTTGATTTAGACTCGACGAACTTGATTAAAGCTCGAGCTCGACTCGGCAGTTACGTGTTGAGCTTAAGAACTTGCTCGACTCAATTAAGACTCGACAAACTCGTTTGAATAAAATTGGTATTCATCCTTTTGAGCTCGAGCTTGATTAAGGCTCGACAAACTCGTTTGAATAAAATTGATATTCATCGTGTTGAGCTCGAGCTCGAGCTCGAGCTCGACTCAATTAAGGCTCAACAAACTCGTTTGAATAGAATTGATATTCATCGTGTTGAGTTCGAGCTCAAGCTCAACTCGATTAAGGCTCAACAAACTCGTTTGAATAGAATTGATATTCATCGTTACGTGTTGAGATCGAGCTCAACTCAATTAAGGCTCGACAAACTAGTAAACTCATTTGAATATATCGACTTGATTAAGGCTCGACAAACTCGATTAAGGCTCGAGCTCGACTCGGCAGTTACGTGTTGAGCTCGAACTCAACTCAATTATTTGAACGAGTCTACTCATGAACTCAAGCTCGACACGTTAAGCGAATGACTCAACTCAAACTCGTTCACAAGCCGAGCTTTAACGAATGGAGCTCGAGTAGCTCGAGTCGTTGTTCACCCCTAATTGAAAGTCCTTCACCCATCATTTTAGTAAAAACAAAGCCTTTGTTGGAAGCTTATGGCATTGATTTAGATGAAAACATGGACTCACTGGATAACATTTAACACTGACTTTATTGTATTACAATAGGCCTTTTTCCGGCTGGTCTTCACCGGTGGTTGGTAGAAGGCAACTGACCGGAAAAAAAGAAAAAAAAATCTCACCTACTTATTTTCTCATTAGTTCCTAGGATTCTTTCTCCTCTCATTGTAGTCACATTGGATTTCAAGCCCACTTTCATTTACTACTCAAGGATGGATATCATCTCCGTCACAAAATCTAGATGCTTCCGGCAGATTCAAGGACCAAGTTGGCGGCCTAGTTGAGCTGTGATACTGTTGCTATTAAGGAGTGGCAGTTGCAACTTGCCTTGGGTGGCCCCTCCTCCCAATATAGATAAAATAAACAAGTATACAAAAAATAAAATAAAATAATGGAATCCCCAAGTACAAGTCTACAATGGAGAATGAAAGTTGGAGGAGGCATTTTGGCAAGTAGGCCATTGGGGGGATGGCCCTCACACACCAACCTAGTCTATGGAACAGTTTTGACTGGGGCCAGTTGTTTTTGACAAGTTGTCCAAAACTTGAAGGCAAGGATTATCATACTTCCAACCATGGCCATCATTCACTTGGGCTGGTGCATGTGGATTGTATAAGCACATATAAGTGGTGTCTTGCCTTAGTTGTTCAAGCAACATTGAAACAACTCGACCTACTTTTACACCTGCTTGGGTCTCTGGTTCGATGGATCTCAAGCCGTCCACTAATAGTTTCACTTTCAATGTTAAAAATGTTAGGAATCATGAGATCAAAATACCTTAACAACCTCTTTTTCAAGTTTTTTAAAATGTTTTATATTTTTCAAAAAGGAGGTTGCAATCTGTTTGATTTCAAGAACATGCCTCTGCAGATGTGAGACTATATATGTAAGTGTTGAACTGTGTTTTGATACCACTGCAACGAATTAACCCACACCCACATCAGGTTAATCTTGATCTTTCTTTCATCCATAAAGAAGTTGGTGCAATAGACGAGACATAATTGGTAGGTGACATTTTTTATTTTGAATTTGTAAGCTATTAATTTTTTTATATTTCAAAATAAAAACATTTATATACAAGTTAAAGCATAGTATAGCATTGCCCCCAACCCACCAAAAACTGGCTAATTTTGATTTGATGGTAGGATGAAATATTCATCTCTAAATAAATTTTGAGTTGATTTTTAGGTTTTCATTGTGATTAACGCGGCATTTATCTGGTTAGTTCGAGAAACTATTGGAGGCAGTACAGTGTACTTGAGTGCACATGATCAAAGAAGAGAGAGAGAGAGATTCGGAGATGAGGGCTTCTGGGCCCTTTATCTTTATCTCTCTCAAATAGCTTTCAAAGTGTACCCCTTGAGAAGGGCAAGACGATTCCACTTGCTCCATAACCTCAAACTTCGCAAAGCCTAACCGAGGGGCTATTAATGTCCGGACCAACTTTTCTTATCAACTTGCAAATAATGGAGGCCCTTTGCCCACGCCCTGCCCACTTGCTCTCAGGTTTCCTTCAAGGGGGACATGCTCCGGCTCCGGCGCCGGCGCCGGCGCCGGCCCCAACTCCCCCACTTTTATTTCCCATTTCTCTCCGTTCGCCTCCTCCGTCCGGCCCCCGCTACTTCTCCATATCCGCTTCTTGATTTATTTATCTTACTCTCGTTATCCTAGCTAGCTTTCAGTTTCACTGCCCTTATACAAGTTACATAAATCATAAGTTGCACCTTCTTCTCCACTTTAAATCTCTTTCTCTCTCTAATACGGTCCAATCTGCGGTCTCTGTGGCTGCGTTGATGCTTCATCTTATCCGTGGGATCCCGCTTCCTGCAAGTGGGTCGCCCAGTTGCTTGTTTTCCTTTGTTGCCTAGTGAAAACGTTGGACCCCAAGTCACTGCTGGTGCTGTGTACCATCTTCATCTTTTCTCAAGAATCAGCAACCGCTGGCCTGCATTCAACTCCATCTATTCCACTGGCCCACCCCTTTCTTCCTATATATATATATATATATATATATAGAGAGAGAGAGAGAGAGGCAGAATGATTTAAATATATATGGATCTAAATAGCTCTCTATGTATGCGTATATCTAAAATTAGTGTTGTGATTTGTGTTGTTTACAAGATTGTTTATTTCAATGTAATAATAATAATAGTGATGTTTCAAATTTTAGCGGGGAGGTGCCTTTCGTACCTGCGTCAAGGACACTGTGGCGCGGTCATGTCATGTCCTAATTAAGCTTTGTGGCCAGAAATGGCGGTGTCCTTGGGACAGCTCTTTCCGTCATTTCTGCGAGTACTCGTCGTCACGAACCGTGTGCCTAGAAAACTGGCATTTGGATTATTGAATTATGCCCACTTGTCCACTGGCAAAGGGTTTGGTATCGTCAGAGTTTTTACAGTTTACTAACCGATCGAAAAAGTCGGCCCCTGAATGATTTCCGGAGTGTGGAGTTCTCAGTTTTTGAAAATTTGAACTCTAGATCTTGAAAGTTCTCGCAGACAAGTTCTGATGAATTCATCCCTTCCTGTACTTAAGTTTCTCGGCCGATTTCAATGGCTGAAAGAGAAAAGCCAGTTACTGAAGCTGGCGATATTATACTTATCAGAAGAAAATTACCATCCTCGTTTTATCTCGTCCGCTTTGCCACTCAGTAACAAAGTCATCCCTATCTTCTCTGCACGAGTGAATTGAACAAAAACGAAAACAGTGGGGCGGAAAAGGGGTAACTTTGATTCATAAACAAAAGGACAAAAGATTGAAGATTCTCTTTGATTCGAGATGAACGTGAATTATGCCTTCAGCTTAATGTGAAATTTTTCTTCTTCGAAATTTCTGGAACCAAGTTACTCCTTCTGGTGGCTTCTCTAGGAAAGTTGAAGAAGCAGAGGATGATGATCGTCTTCGTAGTTTCCAGAACTTAGTCATGTCAGGCTTTTGTGACCCTTAATCTACAAATCAGATGGCCGAGTCTGTGAGACGGCCATGGGAAAAAGTGGGCGATCTCCATGAACAGCTGTTCTTTCAAAGATTGACAGATGATTGACACAGATAAGGTACGGCCTTCACCGTCTCAGAACAACTTGCCGGGAACTTTTCAGAATAAATTAGGTACTATTTGATTTCTGTCTTCCAGCTCTAAAGACTAAAAAATTTAAGGTAAAGATAAATTCAGTCATTAATTAATTGAAGAAAGCAGCGTTCTTTTTCTCTTTATCATTTTGTTTCTGCGATTTGTTACAAGAATTCCTGTCTTTAAATGTTGTTATGCATCCTCGTTTTAACAGCTCTCTCTCTCTCTCTTTCTTTTTCTAACTTTAATGTTCATTTCTCGCTTACGAACAACTGAAAATCTATTGTATTTTGAGGCATATTAACAAGCAGCTTCTGCTCAACTGAATAATATCGATTGTGTTATTGTAGAAACATTCATATACATTCAATTAGACAGTAAAGAGGTTCGACCTTATATCAATGGATATGAGATGCTGAGAATTTCAAATCACCATGGATCTCAAATCCATGGTGAAACAAACGCAACCTGCAACTAAACCAAGGTTACCGAAATCTTGCTGTCGAATTCAACTGGTAATGAGGCAAAAACGAATGTATGTGTATAGTTTAAGACTCAATAGAAAGTTTGTAGTCGTACATTACGTTGCCTGGCAGCTTTATCTTTCACTTGGCAGGCCAGGGAATCACCACTTGTAAGACTTCCAAGTTTAATAAATCACCACGATCTTAGAAAGCTACACGTGAAGAAGCTTTATAACCTTATGCCGGCCCTCGTTGGACCAAGCTTCTTTTGCCATATAAAGAGGCATATGTTTTATTACATAGACATCAATTTTTTTTTGTGAAGGCTTAGACCCTTCAATTTCAATTTAAGTATTTTGATTTTGTAAATTAATTAAGAGCACGGAAAAAAATTATGGGATTTTAAAATCAACATGTTGATCTTTTTTGTATCTCGATAAGTTCAAGAAGGTGATTTTTTTTTTTTTCTAAAAAGGTGAGACCACCGGAACGTATACCTCCTTATCTTTTCCTTATACCGGCTCTCTTTGTGTTTATCTCTAGACAAAAATAAATATGAAAATGTATATATAAGAAAAGCAAATAATAAAGTTTGAACCAACCGACTGCCTCGACCGGATAAACTTTGCCTTAGGAGAAAAAAAAAACCCCGTCTTACCCTCACAAGTGGGGGGCCCATGCTTCTTCAGTTCATATGCGTATTATAAACACTTGTACCGAATATATAAATACAGACATCTCACTCCCATCATTCCCCAAAAGCCCTCTCATCCCTGACTCTCTCCCTCTCTATCTTCTTCATCTCCCTCTCACAGAGGAGACGAGGAAGACGAAGAAGAAGAAGCTGTCTCTCTCTCTTTCTCTCCTTAGCTTCTTTGCTCCAGCGACAGAGAGAAGAAAGGAAAGATGATATGCCAAAAGCAACAGACCCACTTCACCTCTTCCCCTCACGCCTGGCACCTTTCCCACCATCATCACCACCAACCGACCGCCACCGCCGCCGCGGCCGCCCCCACCCAGCAGCAGGAGCAGCGGCCGTCCCCCTTCCCCTTCATGTCGGATGTCCTTTCCCGCTACCACGCCCATGAGGTCTCCCCCAACCAGTGCTGCTCCACCGTCGTGCAGACCATCAAGGCCCCCGTCGACGTCGTCTGGTCCGTCGTCCGGCGCTTCGACGAGCCCCAGGTCTACAAGCTCTTCATTCGCAGCTGCTCTCTCATGAGCGGCGACGGCAATGTCGGCAGCCTCCGGGAGGTGCGCGTCATCTCCGGCCTCCCGGCCGCCTGCTCCACGGAGCGCCTCGAGATCCTCGACGACGAGCGCCACATCATAAGCTTCAGCGTCGTGGGCGGCGAACATCGCCTCACCAACTACCGCTCCGTCACCACCCTCCACGAGATCCCCACCTCCGGGGACGCCGCCGGAGAAGGTACCGTCGTCGTCGAGTCGTACGTCGTGGACGTGCCGCCGGGCAACACCAAGGAGGACACCTGCGTCTTCGTGGACACCATCGTCAGATGCAACCTCCAGTCCCTTGCCAACATCGCCGAGAATCTCTACAATCGACGCCGCTCTTGACTCCCGCGCGTGTAATATGTTCCTGTTTTGTGTGCCATGAAAGGGAAATGTCACTGCTTCCAACAATTACAGAAAATATTTTGTTCTTCTCTTAAATCCAGAGAAACGATCTCCTGAATTTCGTTTTGGTTGTGATCAAATTTCGAGTTCCTTTGATCCCTTTACTCTCTTAGATTTCTCATTCATTCCCCCCAACGCCACCACTCGGTGGTAAGCATATAATTTATTCCCGATCCTGTGCTGAACACCCTCAGATCATGCGATGGAGAACACCAAAATTGGTCGCTCCCCGTTTTTTTAAAAGAGTCGCAGGAAAACCACAGGCGCAGCAGGTTCCCGCCGGAAGAGCAAGTTCTCGATTTCCGCTGCGACTCTCTCGAAAAGCGAGAAAAAGAACAAGCTATGCTGTATACCAAATCCATTTCATGTCTCGTACCACCACACTCTGGCAGATCCGTTCTTCATCGTCTTCCCTTCGTCTCCTTCGCAAACGTCGTGGTGCCCACGATTTTTTTATCCAAGCATATACGTATCCCAACCGGATTATACCCAGCAGCAGTATTTCCCTTGTCTTTGCCCGCAGAGCTCGACCTCGTACGATATCAGGAATCTCGTGGCATTTATAAATCTACGTATTTCACACTGCACGGTTTCAGGAACCCCTTTCCATTATGAAACGTATTTGTACATATACAGACATAGATGGATAGATAGATGCATATTTTCTCGGGCATATTTTATGTAGAGAAATATCCATTGCCCGCAAGCTATGTTGGTTTCTATAGAGAAATATCCATTGCCCGCAAGCTATGTTGGTTTCTATAGTACGAGGGCACATCCCTTGCTGCCAAATCCCTTGTCTGCATCCTGCCTTTTATATATATATATATATATATATATATATATATATATATATATATATATATATATATATATATATATATATATATATATATATATATCTAAAAGAGGGGGAGAGGGGAGATGTGTGTGTGTGTGCGTGCGCCAGAATATGAATTTGACTTGCGTTGGTATGAAACTACAGTGGGGATGGGGGGAAGAAGGCATGGAGGTGGGCACAGGATTGAAAATATAATGCTGGAACGACCTCCGGGGAGGGTCCCCACCATGTCCGAGCAGTGCATCTATCGCTAGCTTTCGCAATTTCAGTGGGGTCATTTAATAATTGTTCCATCTTTTCGCCTCACTTCTCCGTGAACCATGCTCTGAATAAATCAACTTTCCCAAGTAAACTTGATTTAACATCCAAAATTCTTCCGGCCCTCTCTCTCTTTCACTATATATATATATATATATATATATATATATATATATATATATATATATATATATATATATATATATATATATATATATATCAAGAGAGAGTTACTTTTTATGAAGGAAAGGGAATCGATCAGAGAGTGCCAGTTGCAAATATAAAAGGGACAAGTTGAGGGAGGAGAAAGGGGCAAGTTGGAAGGGGACGGTGTGTTGAATGAGTTTGCTGCAAGTTGGGGCGCAAGTGGGAGGGGGGCGGCTTTAATGACTCAGTCCTTCTTTGTTTTATTGAATTGTGGTGTCCCCCTCCCAACCCCACTTTTTTTTTTTTCTTTTTTTTCAAAGGGAAAAGGGGTCCACCCAATTTGTTCAAAGTCCATCGTCCCCTCACTTTTTTCCCGTCCACCGGAATATATCGGCTAAACGCCGGCCAGTACTCATCGTGCCCAGAATCTCTCTCTCTCTCTCTCTCTCTCTTTTCACATGATATGTGTATGCAATATCTCCCTCTCATATTCAGTCGTATCTTTTATTTTCTTTTTTCCGGTTACTAAGTTTTATTTGGGGAGGGTGAATGGGTGCGGTCACATAAACATTCCTTCTTCCGACGGAGAAGGCGAAAGGAGGGACCCATCGGTAGGGCTGTTCAACGAGTCGAGCTACTCGAACTCGACTCGTTTAACTCGGCTCGTATGTTTAAACGAGCCGCTTATTTAGTTAAACGAGTTGAGCTCGAGTTGACGAGCCGACTCGTTTATTTAATCGAGTCGAGTTCGAGTTCACTGAACTCGACTCGTTAAAGATCAACTCGGCTCGATTAAAAAAACGGGTTCTAAAAAAACCGGTTCTAAAAAAACCGGTTCAGAAGGTTTAGGGTTTCACTTTTCTTTTCCTTTCTTTTTTTCGTTCCCTTTCTGGCTTTCTTTGCTCTCTCGCCTCTCCGACGCCGACTCTCCCTCTCTGAGCTCTCTCGCCTCTCAGTCTCCATCTCTCCTACTTCTCTTGTTCTCTTCTCCGGCGAATCTTCGCCTGTGCTCTGCCCTTCTCCAACGAATCTTCGCATGTGCTCTTTTCCACGCCGACTCTCCCAGTCTCCCTCTCTCACCTCTCGGTCTCCGTCTCTTCTACTTCTCGTTCTCTTCTCCAGTGAATCTCCGTTGGTGGTGGACTTGCTGGCTAGTGGCTGCTGCATATTGGAAGGCTGATTGCAGTTGCCTGAGGACAACCCGCTGCTTTATCCAACAGCCGAATCCAAGTAGGTCTGTTCAGTTCTGCCTTGGTACCTTGTAACCAATGTTTTATTAGTTTAACATGTTTTTCTTATATCCTTATATGTACAGTCATGGCATATTGGTGCTGAATCTGCTGATTTATTTGATATCACAAGCTATCAGTAGCATCA
>JAANDH010000030.1:1046571-1068659 GCA_011799765.1 Nymphaea thermarum
AGGAAACATGAACATGGGCATTTGAGCCCCTTGTTCATACTGCGATGTGAATGATCTAACTGTGGAAGGAAAGAACATATGAAGATGTTTATTGTAACTCAATTGTATAGAGACTAACAATTTTCTCCTCATAATTCTTGTTTGTGTTTTAAAAATCTTTTGAAAGATGTTAACTTTCACTCTTTCAGTATCCTCAGTTTCTGAATTTTGAACTGTCATCTTGGGCTCAGAATCCAATTTTTTCTTGCTATCAGTTTATTCGGATGGATTGGCAAGTGTAAAAAGTTCGTTTTCCTTATCCTTATACTTTATGAACTTGATCTAAACGAGTTAAATGAGTCGAGCTCGACTGAACGAGTTTAATGAGTCGAGCTCGACTAAACGAGTTAAACGAGTCGAGCTGGACTCGTTTAACTATTGGTTTAAATTATTAAACGAGCAAACGAGTTAAATGAGCCGAGCTCGAGCTCGACTATGTATAGTCGAGTCGAGCTCGAGCTCGTGTTAGGAACTCGACTCGAGTTCGAGCTCGAGCATTTCAAGCCGAGTCGAGTTCGAGCTGGGCAAACTCGGCTCAACTCGGCTCGTGAACAGCCCTACCCATCGGGTGCAAGTGGGGATGGATGAGAGAGAGGGCCAGCTGTGTCCGTGGTTACTTGCAGATCATAGGTGACAGCTTGACAGTGAACCGCATTCCTTGAAAAAGATGCTTTCTCAACAACCTCTTCATCTCCATCTCTTTTAGTTCCCTCATGAAAAAGCCTTTCTTTTATATATATATATATATATATATTAACCTCTAAATTGCAGAAATCAGAGGATTGTGATGATTGCTCAATCCCCTTAAAGCAAACT
This sequence comes from Nymphaea thermarum, assembly GCA_011799765.1. Lineage (NCBI taxonomy): Eukaryota > Viridiplantae > Streptophyta > Magnoliopsida > Nymphaeales > Nymphaeaceae > Nymphaea > Nymphaea thermarum. Next base: position 1,047,427 of record JAANDH010000030.1, read on the forward strand.
TCACACACACACACACACACACACACACATATATATATATATATATATATATATATATTATATATATATATATAAGAAAATTAAAAATGACTCTAGCTTTTAAGATTCATCAAACCATCTAACCGTAGCATTGGACCCCACATTATCAATGGTTAAAAGAAAAATAAAGAGAAAAAAGTAACAAGTATTTTTCATAGTTTAGTATTAGTTCACATATTTTTTTTTTTTTTTTTTTATCAACCATCAATCTATTTTGTAGATGGACAACGTTGGTTAGATGACTGAGTAACTCTCAACAGTTAAGATTCATCAATCACTTACTGTAGATCTTGTCTTTTATATAATATAATATGTGGCCGTGATCCCATGACTACTACGCTATGCTTTCTTTACATTTTGAGCATTACGACGAAATCATATAATGAAAAAAAAAACGATAATTATATTGTGGAGTCGATTTTTAATTACTCTCTTGATACGAGGAACTGATCATAGTTAAAGTCGATCATTAAAATCTTTAGCTATCGGAGCATTTGCGGCAGTTTATAATGCTCCTAACAACAATTTGTGGCGCTTTTTACGATAGCTTTTAATTACGCCTTGTCTGCGGCCTGGTTCTAATCTTCCACTTTTTATGCATACAAACTTCGAGAGTGACTTATCTGTAAACTTTTTTGGTCAAATATCAGGTCGACTCGGTTAGAATACACAAGAAATATATATGAACTTTGGCTTCTGAGATTGTCAGGTTTCGTTTATGTTTCTCTCTCCCCTTCGTTAATTCTCCCTTTTGTTCTTTTATATATAATATATAAAACCTAAGAAGCTGCTAGGAAGAAATAAATGGATGAACAGCGACATAACCGGACCCTTCTAGAAGGACGGGGAAGTTGGAAGAAGGCCATGAAGAACACGTCAAAGGGCCGCAAATTCATGAACTCCACCTACGTTTTTCAGAACGAGAACGAGTTAACACCTAAATGATCAAAAGCTTTGGCATTAAAGAACGACCGGTGAAGCCAACTGAATAAAAAAACGAGCCAGAAAGCGTCTGCATTAAAGAAAGACCGGCGAAAGTGAACTCGACAAAAAAGGAGTTAATCAATGAACAATCACCATGCGCATGCGATCCCCTTTTCTTCTTTTTCGTCATTGAGTTTAATAAAGATGCAGAAACAGCATATGCTCAAGCGCGCCTTCACTCACACACTCATCAACACGAGTGTTTTTCCTGAGAAACAACTTATGGGCAGTGATCGAATTCCCAGATTGAAGCCTTGATGTGATCGATCTAAAACGTTCAATGTTGAGGACTTCCTGTGATCCAGAAAATTCAAAGTTGAGGGCTCGCGATTCAGACAATTCAAGGTTGAAGTCTGCATACTCACGAGCTCGCGATTCAGACAATTCAAGGTTGAAGTCTGCATACTCACGAGCTTGTTCAACTGCAACCATGCTATGATAAGTCTCTCTTTGGAAGGCAGGTTCTTTCAAACCAAGAGAAAAGAGGAGCGGTTTTGAAGTTCTACAATGAAAAGATTTATCTTGCTTGCTTGAGTTCACATTCCAGAAATCAAGAGCACCATACAATTTCAACAGGACCGTAACAGTATGTTACTGTTCCCAATCAAGAGCACCATACAATTTCAATAGGACCGTAACAGTATGTTACTGTTGCCAAACAGTCTCTGTACAATCTATTTGAGTTTGCTATCATGTAGGCGGTCTTAGTTGCATTTAGGGGCAGAAGTACATGGGCAACTGTTGCCAAACAGTCCCTATGCAATCTAAGTACCGTTGGTCACACTTGAAGCTCCACGCATTACACCCTGTTACTAGACAAATGACTTTCGTATTGAACATTCTTGGAAATCTTTGACAGTTGGTAAGTTGATTAAATAATTAATTGTCTTGGCTTCTAGTTCTTTTAGGATACGAACAAAAGTTGCTAGATTGAGGGGTCACATCTACCAAAACTAGGAGTTCAAGGTAGATGTGGAAATAAATTCGGTCAATAGCGTTGGTGTCTAAGCCAAGTTTAATACTCAAACTTAGAGTCCTACCCAAATAAATGAGTGTGCCCTAATAGGGTAGATTGTAACCCCACATTACGAGAAGCGTCAATCCTGCATTGAAAATTCTTGAAAACCTTTTGAAGTTAAAGAGGTTTGACTAAATGAGTACTACCATGATTCCAAATTTCTTTTGGATAGACAGGAATTTCGAGCTCGAGGTTTATGTAATTTTGAAAAATGATATTTGAGTTTTTGCCAAAATTTTAAAACTATAATTCACTCTTTCCATGAAAAAAATTTGGCTCCTACAGTTGAATCCTTCAACCAAATTACAGTAAAAGATTTATCAAGGCCTCTAAGGCAATTTGGTCTTATACTGTGCCCATCCCCAGATGAAGAAGCTGGGTTTAACCCGCATATGGTTAAGCCCCATGTTTTGTATCTTCTGAGTTTCAGCCGCTTCTAATGACGTCGGCCCTGTCACTTTCAGGCCAGCGATTGGCCGGAAGAGGCTCCACTTCAGGCCGTCAATCTTTTCTCATGCCCATCCAGACTGCAATAAAACCGTGTCCGGAACCAGGTTTTGGCATCAAATCTACTTTAGAAAAATGAGCGGGCTTCACAAGTGAGCCTTTAATTATTCTTCTTCGTTCCTGTCGAAGTTAATAAAGAAAAAACCTTGGCGGATATCCCCTTGCGGGCATTGATTCCGGAACAGAGAAGGGTCCGCGGATGTACTTTCCGGCTACAATACGTACACCTTCCTCCGGCGATTACAAAAATGTGGTGGTGCCCAGGAGTCTGAACAGTCCGTCATTTTTTAGTTATTTTAGTAAGTGAATTGGCATTCGTGGAATTCAACCTGTTCCTTTACTCTTCCTTTCTCTTGTGTTTAGCTTGTGTTTAGGGTTTAATGCTTTTCCGAAGCTATGTGGCCCAGAGAAAATGGGTTTATACTGTTTTTTTTTGTGAATTTAAAATATTTTAACTTAATTTCAACATATAAAAAATATCCACAACAAGCTCCCATACCATACATTTTTTTCCAACACTGCTAGAGATCCAAGATCACCTTCCCTCGGCCATCTGATTCACATTATTGAACTTTTCGCTGGGGAAAGAAGGGAAGTGTTGGCAGTGGCAAAGCCAGAAATTTCTTGATAAGGAACACACTAAGTGTAAATTTTAAACTTAATGAAGTACTCATATGTAAAAAATTTAAAATTAATAAAGTTTTTATATATAAATAATGTAAATTTAGTGGTCTGGTGTAGAAAAATTGTCCGCTTCAGGGACAAAATGGCTCGGCCATTGGGTATTGGAGCTTATTATTGCATGTGTATACCTTTTTTTCTTTTTTTCTTTTTTAAATAAATTAATATACGTTCCAACCAAATCTTCAATGATGCGTATCTTTTGATTCACTATTAACTTTTGCTTTTCCTAAATGATCATCTCAAGCTGTTCCACATGCATTGAGTCATCCTTTCCGTCCTTTACTGCAATTTGGCTCGACTCACATTCAACCTCACTCTCTCTCAAGATTCTCCAAGTTCTCACTCGAAACGGAAAGGAAGAAAAAGAAACCGAAAGAGCACTAGAGTTTCTTTCATGGAAAAGGGAGACCAATAAAGATGGGCCTTTGCAGAAACACATTTGACAAGTTACGTGCTTCACTTCTCCAACTAAGGACGTCGCTGTCCACATGAAGATTAAAAAACTAAAATGAAAAGACAAGAACAAACTTTTCTTGGATGTGATTCCAATCCAATCATTTTACTGCAAAAGGAAGGAGAAAAAAAAAAATCAAGCTTACGGTGAACCTACTACAAGGATAAGAACCCCCAAAGAAAAAACCAATATATAAAAGTAGGCATCGATGCTTTCTAGCTGTGAGCACGAAGAACATTCACCAAGAGAGCCTAGCTTCCATCATTTTCCATCTTTCTTTTAGGGTACATGGTCTCCTTGACGAACATCGAGTTATTGCACCTGCCACGCTTTAACTTACTCTTACTGATAGAAGCCTTCCTTTTGCAGTACAAGAAGTTGCACCTGCCACGCTTCAACTTGCAGATAGAATCCTTCTTTTTGCAGTACAAGAAGTTACAATTGCCACGCTTCAACTTGAAGATAGAAGTCTTCTTTTTGCGTACAAGAAGTTGACACCCTAAAGATTTGAAACAAAAACTTACAACCTACCAGCCCCGACCCCAAGTTGTGTCAACCCCATGGAAGACATACATTGATGCTTTAAAAGGTCGAAATTGACAAGAAAATTCTAAAAGGGCTCCCTAGTTGGCAAGGGTTTCTTCTTATAGTGAGTTTGGAAACTTCCCATATAACTGTATCAGTAATACTTTTTTATGTTGAAGGTGGCAAAAACAAAGGAACTAAATACTGCTAAGTGAGAATAGATCAGATAAGATCCTTGGAAAAGAATGGGCTCGTTGGGGCTGCTCGACTCGATCACAGGATCTAGCCTCTTTTTCAATAAAATCTGAGACTACTGGGCATTTAATTTAATACTGCTAAGTGAGAGAAAGAGGATATATAATTGAAAAATTCAAGATCTCTTTGTTCCCTAAACTCTAGTCTTCTAATTTAATGTTGGATCAAAACCATCCAGCACAATGGACCTAAAGTTAGCAGCACAGATCCAACGTTGGAGCTGGGTCTAGGCGATCCTCACCTGACCTTACAAAGTATAGAGAATGTGTTCCTACCAAGTAGAAAATTTGCCCTTACACATACAAATTCCCAACATGCGTCGTATAATTTGACCAGCTTGTCAGTATACTGGACCTGGAGTATGCAAATGGACCAGATTTGGTTTGAAGAATTTGTCATTTTCTATTACACTGGATTTGATTTCGACCCGACCTTTAATGTATTGAACTGTCTCATGTGTGGCCAGCCTGGTCGCACAGGGGCGGAGGTAGGTGGCCCGGCAGGCGCCATGGCCCCACTTCAAAATTTTTAAAAAATAAAAAAAAATTACATGCAAATTATAAAAGTTTTAATTATATCTATATATTAAAATTTCGAAACTATAATTTGACCCACGCAATAAAAAAAATCCTAGCTCCACTCCTGTAACTGAACTTTTTCGATTAAAGTACGCCTGCCGCCAGTTTCCTCCAATCCTGATTCAAAATGAAAGATACCAAAATGGGATTCCTATTTCCTTCCTTTTTTCCTACATTATAAGATGTTAACTAGTTGTCAATGAATCAAAAACTTTCACCAATCTTAATCAATGAATTATAGGCCACTGGGGGTTGAATGCATGTGCACCCATGTTCATGCACCTTTCATAAGATATCAGATATCTTTATTGCTAGTGCCCAGGTCTATGTAAAGGTGTGGCTCCCACAACCACTTATGTGCATTGAATGTTTTAAAAAATGGTACAATGATGCAGATGAATGGCTCATTCCAAGCCTCATGAGCATCCAAGGCCTTTTCATGTGTTATGTACCTCTTCTCAGGTCCACATCCTGTGATGTGGACCATGTCCCCCTTGTAGGGCCTCCCCAAATCCAAGATATGAGAGGTTAACTTCCCTATCTCCTTCTAAGGATGTCAATATATTGAATTATTTTTATCGAGTCACCGGGCCCGAATTACTGGAGTTGGGTCCGCCGAAACCCGCGGTGATTATTTAAGCCAGACCCTTTATTCGTGTAAAATGAATCTAAAGGCATACTTCGGACCGTTCCCTTGATTAACATCCGATTTATCAAGTCTTTAGATTTAAGATCCGAGGCTGTCAAACACACCTTAAGTTCCTCTTACCGAAACAGCTATAAATGCAGTTCATGTCACTCATAGAAGTCTCATGAAATGCATTCATGGAGGGAAGGTCAACTAGACATTATTGCTATTGGGATGTGCAGTAATATCGGCCTACTTCCTATGAAATTCTTGAGGGGAAGTTGTCCCAGAGCTTCCAAGAGGTATGATGGTAGGGAATTCAGTGACTATATAGTAGCATTGCACTTAAGAGGTTAATTAATATGCTTCAGAGTAGGATGCAGGTTGTAGTAATCTGTAATTCTAATAATATTTACTTGAATCTGTATTCTGTAATTGGCAACCCGACTTCTGGGTGGAGTTACGGCTGGTTGCTCGTCAGAAGCTAACCTTTTCCAATACTGACTAGAAACAATGGATTCTCTCTTTCTCTCTCTCTCTCTCATATATATATATATATATATATATATATATATATATATATCTGTGTGTGTGCGCGCGTGTGTGTATATATATATTTGTGGGAACTGGTTCTTAGGAATTTACACTTTTTCAATTTTTTTTTTGAAAAGGCGACAATGTAAATGAGACTTGAACTCAAATTCAATAAAAGATTTAATTGATTGAAACTTCATTTATTAGATGTTGGATGTTGTAGGATAACTCAAAATCTAAAATTTGTTCTTAAAAGACAGTCAGAATAAGAGCATTAACGATTATTTATAGTGCAATGGGAGTTCATGGTGCTTTTGACGATGGTTTATGGTGCTTCCAGTGGTGGCATTTTGTATTTAGTCATCCAAATCCGACATATTTGAATGCCCCTGACTAAGTACTTGAATATTGAATGTGCTTTCTACAAACCTAACTACATGCATATGCTTTTTATTCTAGCCCTGGGAACCAAAAAAATCATGTTTTTTAAATGCACCCTAATATATTATATAAATGAGTATTCGAACATATAAGGCTCCTACAATCTTATCTACACATCAAAAAAACTTGTTTTTCTTTTATTTCAAAGTCTTTTGCAAAGGCAAAGAATGACATTTAAAGTAAAGACTAACATTCACCCTAGGGCGTATCGCACTGTGATGTATAATGCACATAAAAAATGTCATCTTAAGAACTCCATCCCCTCTCTGTCTGTGTCTCTCTTTTCCATATAAATCACATTCTTGCAGTGACTGGTCAGTGTCATCAACTTGGTTTAAGTCGTATTGTGCAGTTTTCACATCTAAAATATTAGAAATTTCAAAAGAATAACACTTTTCAACGTATGAACAAGATTTTATAGGAGTTTGAGAATCAGCAGTATTTGCCCTTTTGCTCGTAGAACTCATCCTCCCTGTCCAAACAGTGCATTAATGTCTAAGTCAAATTTTTCGTGCCTTAGACATCATACTGAAGTACTTAAATTTCTTAAAAAAATGCAAGGCATATGTGATTGATCAAACCATATATATATATATATATATATATTGGTATTGTACACTTATATACTAGACTATATATATATATATATATATATATATATATATATATATATATATATATATATATATATATATATATATATATATATATATATAGTCTAGTATATAAGTGTACAATATATATATATATATATATTATATATAGGTTTTGTATACTTATATACTAAATCACGGCCCTTAGACGATTAGATGTTAGACAAATGAGGAATAAATTCAGCCCTTGACCTTTTTTACACCGTTGGTTAAGAGAAAAACAAAAACAAAAATGTATGAACTAATACTAAATGACAAAATATCTCATCTCTTTTTTCTTTTTCTCGAACCATCGAATGGGAAAACATCAAAGGGCAGAAATTATTCCTTTTACGTTTTAGCATTGAAGCATCTAACACATCTCTCTCTCTCAGAGAGAGATATATTCCTACGGTTGTGAGTCAGTTTGTGAAGTGAGGTCCATTGAATGCCCTCTTTTTTGGGAAATTGATGGAACTGGAATCCGAGGGATCCAATTGGCACGGCGGAACCGTTGCACCAATCAAGACGCATGGTTGATTCAGCTGCAAGGCCCCTTGCAGAATCGTTGCAAGTGGGCTGCAGTGGTATTTGCCAAAACCAGATCTTTCTAGTCTGCCAAATCAATCTAGAAAAGGCAGGCATCTTATCACTTCCATTTCTGGTTCCTCCAAAACTCCATTCAATGATCAATAATGGCGGTCGCCTACTGCGCCTTCGCTCAAGTCTGAAACTTTTCCATCGCTTTTCTCTCGTGTAAAGAATTGAATAACGTTCAAGTTCTTCCCACTGATAAACAAATGTCTAATCCCATAGGAGGCTCGCTTTCGGCATTGCCAAACTGACAAACTTTTTCTTTCCTCTGAAAGTGAAAGCCTGTCTCTAGTAAAATCAAACCGTTCAACTCTTTCTTCTAACGAGTGAAGAGTGCATATTGATAGGTCTTCAATGATGGAAACTGACGGAATATACCCATATGATTTAACTTCATGCCACACACGAGTCATTTCTTATCAGATCTAGACCGCCATTGGGACTAACAGTTGTATGATTCAACTGCTGAAGCACAATTTATAATTTGTAATTGGTTTGAATTCGATGCGATGCTATTGATGTCCCGCTAATCGTCAGGTAGAGGAATACTTGTTTTGTACTGCATATTGGAGAAGAGTTGTGTCCCCATATCGCTGCATCTCATGATCTGGTTCTCGTTTATCGGGGATCCGGCGATTACGCAGCTAAAGTTGCATTTAAAATTGTCTTGCTACCTAGAATCCAATTGGAGTGATAATTGACTGTTGGATCCGTTGTAGAGTTTAACTTTGATTGTGAATGATGGATGCCAATACATTTTCAAGCCCTCCATCTTGTAAAAAGAAGAGGAAAGGGTTTCATGTGGTTTACAGTTGAATTTCTTAAGCTCAACATTCTTCATTGTTCTTGTATTTTTTGGATTCACTTATTGGATTAGTGTTCGAGTTAGAGTTGAATTTCTCGGTAAAAGGAAATGTAGTCGAACATGCACAAGTCTGTTCCAAATGCACTCCATTTGGGCACCTTCTCTCAGTCATGAAGGCATTTTTTCCCCCAAACTGAATTTTGTTCTCCGTGTTGAATCATCTAGGACATGAAAATCATGTTCTTTGGTTACCAGGCACGCAGGGCTTTTTTTTTTCTGCTTATAAATGTAGAGAATCGATAGCCTCATCTTCTAAGGTAAAAAAATCGGAGTAGAAATCTTTCAACCATCTTGAACTTTGTCCAATCACAGTCATCATCAATACCGATATAATGCATTGGACATGTACCATGAAAGGCCTGATGATTTATCTATCCAAACTAAAACCAAGAATTTCACAAATCTTTTATATTTTATATATATATATATATATATATATATATATATATATATATATATATATATATATATATATATATATATATATATATATATGTGTGTGTGTGTGTGTGTGTGTGTGTGTGTGAAGAATAATCTAGGCCTCAATTTGATAAAAGTGAAATACACAACTTTCATGGTAAAAGTGAAAAATATTTCTTTAGTTTTTTTTTTATCATTGCCTTCTTACTGGGAAATTTGACATCTCGGTTCCTCCAAAAAAACAAATTTGCAACCAATGTGCCCCACACTGCAATCTCCATAGGTTATCCTCCCATTCGATTGAATACTAAGTAGAAAAAAAATCCACAGAAAGGACGAGGTTGCAGGGCAAGTTGCAGAAACATACAGAGAAAGGTTCGCATCAGCGTGCCCATTTTCCCTCCCACCGTCGGGCCCATGCCCATGCTTGACTGCAAAGTTTGAGGCCCAGCTTTGCTGCTCGTTTTGGCCCATGTTCATCCTCGGCACAGGTGATGTTAACCTGTACTAAAAGGAATCCATGGAAAACTCCGCTGCCATGAGTGGAGGTCACTCAAATTCTTGGCTGTGGCTGTGGGGGACTACTCACGGGCGCAAAAAGATTTGTTGGGTATGCGGATGATGCGCATGCTGCGATGAATCTTAGAAGGAAAGAACTAGAATAAGATAAAATAACATTGAGTAGTATACATCGAGGTCGATCACATGTTTATTTCATTGCTGTCAATTCATTCTCGGATTCTTTTACCTGAACACAATGAAAGAATTTAGATTTAGTTACTAAAAGAGTTGCCCCACCAATTATCATTGATCTTTGTATTGTCTATCGTTTGATTTTTTAATTTGAATAAAAAGGATGGAGGCCCGACTTCCCGGCAGCTTTGCGTCGGAAAGGTGGAGGCCTAACCCTCAGCAGCCGGTTTCCGGAATTTGAGTATCAACTGAGATTTATAAAAAGCCAATGCAATGGTGGACGAAAACTCGATTACGTTGAATTCCATGAAGTCGAATTTGGTAAATGCCGGATTTTGCCCGGACCCAGACGGTTGCTTGGCTTGTACGTCTGCTGACGGCGACTGCGTCGGCACACAGAATCCCGCACCTCTTTCCCGGTGGAGACAAGTCACTGACGTTACCAAGTCAAAGATATCTCACGAAATGAAATCCCATAAATCCGATCTCTTTTTTCTTTTTCCTTTTGTTATGGACGACTGTAAGGCGGAGTCCGGGTTGAACCGCCACCGGCGGCCGAGAGGCTAGTCGGACAAATCTTTGGCCGTCATTGTTTTTAGAGGAGCAGCTTGTCTCTGCCCGTTCAAAATAAAATAATAATTCTTCTTCTTAGAAAATAGTAATCCATCCACAGTTGACAACCTCAAACTCTTAATATTTTGAATGAAAAATCTCTTGTAACTGTTCGCTGTCTCGTTTCCCCTTTTTTTTCTTTCTTGGGACAAAAGAATGGAATAAATCTTTGTCATTATATATAATGCAGCGTTACGATCCAGTTCGTCATCCTTTGTATATTATAGGGCCATGCATTAGCATATTTCAATTTAATAAAGACTCTAACTAATAAAGACTCTAATTTCAATTTAATACGGACTTGGATGTTTATGCTCCCAGAGGGGGGGGGGGGGTGGGGTTGGTAAACAAATTTTGATTTTAGGAAATTTTATTTTTAGTGAAATTACAAGCTGAGATTCTTCGTTATAGTAATATGTTATGAGAGTTCAAATTTGTTTGTTGAATGTCGGATGTTGTTAATATGGTTAAAAATTAAAAAAGATGTAGCTTAAAATAGTTGTCACATGAACATTAACAATGGTTTAGGATATATACTTGTACCAACAATTTATTGTAACTTTAGCACTCGTTTATGTTATTTTTTAGAACAATTTCTATCTTTTAACCATGAGTGACCCAAATGAAACTAGAATCCTCCATTTTAACAGCTGCCAAAGAAGCAATAAACGAAAGAGGAAGCCGGGAAGATAGATACAAATGTTATGCCGGCCGTCTGAAAAGGGCAGGGCTTTTTTTGTCGTCAGAGTGGGCGATTCTCATGAAATTTATGCGGGCCGTCCAAATAATTGGCTTGACAAAACAGCAAAACATCGCGAACAATAGGTGAGAGATAGAACAACCTCCAGGGAATGGGGGAATATGAATCTCTTATGCAAAAGTGACGTGGATTATTTAAGAATCGAAATAGATTTGCTTTATAAAAAGAAGATATCGATGAAAATGGGGTAATGTGCTTGATAAGGCATGATGTCCAGTATCATAAGTGTTTACTCGTAGGAGCAAGTGCGAATTTGATCAACTACTCTTCTTGCTTTTTGAGCAGACATAGCACGAGATTTCGAGTCTCGCCTGTCTACCATTTCACAATCATGGCATCTTGAAAGTGAATCGTATTACATGAATATGATATCTATCTAGTATGATATATGGAATATATGACAAATATATGACAAAGATGGAGTGTTGGAGTATTTCTATCCATCGGTCATGTCATATGGGGCTGTGTCACACATCAAATTACTTTGATTTGAATTATTTAGAGGATCCCCTATAGATATCAAAAAGATGTACAATCTTACTTATTTCTCGATTCAACACAAAAGAAGCCCAAAGAAGTGAATATGGTACCCAAATAACTATAGATAAAAACCTTCTTTCAACATTCAAAGTGTCCCGAGACCCGTGAGCTCCCAAGCAGTGGGTACAACCAGAAGGCAGCCTCTAGATACAACCAGAAGGTATAAGATCAACTTAAGAACAATGCTGTAATTATTGAATTAATGAAGCATGGGGAACAAAGAAAACGAATAAGGTGTCATGAGTGATAGAAATTATGTTTTACCTCTCCCAAGATGGTGGAAGAATCATATGAATGTTTAAGGACTCATCGCATACCACGCATACGTACAGTAATTAGAAGTAACAATTTCTATATTTTTCCCACTTGAAAGAAGAAAAAAATGTTAGATGAATTTTTCGTTGGTTTTCTCTGGCTCTATCAGTTCTTGAACCTTGGACCCTTCATTATATCAGGTGATACCAAAAGGGCCGGTGAGAAGATGCATGTCAGATGCACATTTTCAATGAACTCTGTGTGGTTTATTATGAATATTTGCAAAAGGTTCTCGATGAAGTGTTTACAAGCCCACGCTTGGACCAAACTCTTGTTGTTGGATCCATATTGGAGTTATTTTGATAAACCATGTGGATGTGATTTACATAGTTCATTTAACCACAATCGACCCCAAAAACGTCAAAATCCCAAGTGTGTAAAGATTTTTGCCCGGTTCAAAAATCGATAGGCAGAAAATATTTAAATATTTGGCACTTAAGACACAATTTTCTCACTAAATAATTAATCTTCTTTCTGAAGAAAATCAACCATATGGGTCCCGTCTGGATCGGATCCTTGAACTCCATGTACATAGATAACAACCATCAGAGGATTCAAAGCGCACCAAGTTCGATGCGAGGATAGATATGTAGCTGCTGAAAAGATATTGCCTTAGACCAATGATGCCACTATCTTTATTCGCATGAAAAGATACTGCCTTAGACCAATGGTACCATTATCTCATATATTGAACAAATTCCTTTCCGAATAAGCTGAGACTTTTAAACAATCAGTTATTCAGAATAAATAAATAATAATGATAATCCTTTTGAGATTAATATTAACAATATTGAACACATTTACATCATTTTCTTTCTCCGAGAATGAAATCTTTGAGTATGAAAGTTTGCCGTCTTAGTTAGCAACGATGAACCGCTCCAAGTGCAGCATATTACTAGAAACCCTCGAGCTGCGCTACCCAGGTGGGTGGAGTGACTGTTTTCCACGCTTGAATCATATTATGAAGCGTTTGCCTCCCCATGAAGCCAAACGCTTGAATCATATTCTGAACGAGAAATTTCTAACTGGGCGCACCAATAATTCAAATTTTTCATCCTTTTAACAGGTGCCATCAAATTTACCTGCGAAAACTGCTGAGGTATCAATCATAAACAAGTTGTCTGTGTGGATCTGCTGTGTAGGCAATTGCCCACAAAGTTCCACAGGTGCCTCCGACACTGACAGAAAAGTGACATTATAAACTCATCTTAGTTCTTGTTACTTGAAGAGTTTGCACAAGTGGAGTAAAAAGCGTTAATCAATCGAAGACTGCAACGCTAAAACTTTTTGAAGCCATTTACATCCTACCATGCACTTTGGTCTCTAATTTGAAGCTCATTAATGCACATGTTTGGGGATGCCGACGGCTGGGATTTAGATTGGCTGCAGTCCATATCACATTTCAATCAACTTCGGTTCATTCGTTTTAATTAATCTCAAGTTGCGATCGGTTCAAATCCTGAAAACTCCAGAGTGCACGTCTGCAGGCACGTGTATTTTTGCGTGTAAAGTAACTTGATTTGATAATTTTTTTATTGCTCAAGTACGACAAGTAAACATGCTAGGTCATGTCATTAATGGCGTGCGTGTAAAGCAAATTGATTTTGATTACCTATATATATATATATATATATATATATATATAAAGTAATAACTGTTAGATTTTTTCATTAACCTACTTAAATATAAAAGGTAAATGTATCTACTGCTATCTCTTTTCATTTAACCTACTTAAATTATAAAAAGCAACGACTGTTATCTGTTTTCCTCAAATTCTTAAGAGTGTGTATTTAATAAGCACTAAAAGAATTATCCACATTGTTAAGATTAAAGTTGTTAAGATGATCAAGCCTCTATATAGTGAAATTTTAATCTGGAAGCTCACATTTGATCTATAATTTCAACCAACTTTTGCCAGTCCATGAAAAATCACAAGCATTAGCCTTTACGATCTTCTTAATGCAGGACTGGGTTTTACCCAAAATTCTATTTTGGCAGTTTGATAAGAAAGGAAAACACCCAGGGACATCGGAAAAGAAGTTGAACATCAAGAAACAGGAAACTGATATTGCAAATTAATACAAAATGTAAAGGAAAAAAGTTCTAATGAAAATAAGAACAAGGACCCGTATTATCCCCATATTTCCTTCATACGATCGTGACAGATACAAAGTCGGTGAACTTTATCAATGTTTTAACGAGTTTTCACCTCAATGATTTTGCTTATTCAATCATGTTCCCTTGCATATCCATCTTACTCTCAGGGGGGTTATAGAAACTGAATTTTGGAAGTTCGATGCATGTACTGCGCAGATCTTGTCGTGGATTTGATCCATGTTTCTCACTCGATGACAATGCTAGCTACTGTATAAGGTGGCCTTATAAACTGACTGCTGCCATTGATAGGCTGTAGCCTGTAACTTCGCTCCATCTTTGTCGACTCTGGTATAATTCTCATGCAACAGAGGATGAAAGCGATCAAGACTGGTAAAGGGAAAAAAGCATCCTCATAACGTCCACAATATTGTGTCTCTGCCCATGTCACACGAAGGGCCGTGGCTTGCTCCTCTGGTAGAGGTCTTCCCATGGCAGTTCATACTTGCAGGCTTCCAGTTCCAGCAGCTCAATATTGGACCGTCTGGCTGCTGAACCAGATGCTTTCAGGAGATTCGGCATTTTATTCTGCCATATACAAATGTACATCTTTGATCACTGTGGATAGCAGGCCATCCACCATTGAAGCAATCCATCTTCTCATTACTATTTAAATTCAATTTTTTACACGAAAACCTAATGTTGATATCTTTAATTATCTGTAGTAGCATCTACAGTTCCGGACCCTTTTCTCCAGCTACTCCACTAGCAGGCCAGGCTCTCTACAGTCTCCTCTGCGACTAAATCAAGCGAGAAGAGGACTCTGCAGCGTGGATAGTGTTGGATCACAGGACGAATTGTCACCGGTCGTAAGAAAAGTGTTTTTCACATGACGAATTGTCATCGGTCGTAAGAAAAGTGTTTTTCCATCTTTCTGTAGCCTGTCTATTTCTAGGCTCTAGAAGATCGCTCTCTGTCGTCGCTACTTCTGGGACACCATCTTCATGACAACGAGTACAGGTCACAGAAAACGCTTTTAATTTTTTCCACTAGAAGGCCTGAACATGGACCTACGTGCCAAACCTACAAAGCCACTCTCTCGATCACGTTGAAGTATTGAACGGCTATGCGTAATTCGACATGGCGGGTTGATTGTTGCCCATCAATTCTATCTGACCTTTCGTCTTGGAATGGAGGCACAGTGAAAGGGGAGGAAGGACACCCCAAGACTGTCCTCCTCCGCTCACAGTCGAAATCTTTACGGCGCAGACAGGTGGTCAGAAGCAAGCGTCCTTTCCCATGCCCCTCTCCCTCTCTCTCTCTATGTTCATCAAGTTGACTCCAGGCCTACTGGCAAGCAGATCAGTGCCGACCATCCTGCAACTCTGCAACTCTCTTTGTCACTCTCTCCAGGCTAATATCTTACCGTCGAAGCCTTAAATCACAAATTTTATGTGCAATACATTCCTTCTATTACAATTTTATGGCATTCCGTCGGCTACGTTTATGCCTTTGAATCTTATTTCTTGAAGGAGATTTTTTCTAAACAACGACTGTATGTGGTTTTATATTGAGCTAAAACCCCATGATGACTGTCAAATCAGTCCATCCCTTCCGAGGAGAATAGCCATGAGATACAAGCCATACGAATTTATTTAGACTCCCACTGTGATCCTTTTGAGTACTTAAGCTACTCTGTATGTTGATGTAACTCAACTGCATAAGGTTAAACGTGGAAACTTCTGGAGGTTTTCTTATCTTCATGACATGCTATACTTTCGATTGGACTCATTGACCAGGGCTTTGATTGAATCGATGAATTGGCAGGCGCTTGGATATCATCAACCAGTACTGTCAATTTGATATATATTTGACATGGTCTGAGGTGCATGGTAGTTGTACAACCAGAGCAGTTGAACCTAGCGACCATAGCTGAGTCTATTTCTTGCCTAGCTGGGGTTCTTGGAACAGTTTAGCTTGGTCTAAAATTGTAGACTATGTGTAACCCAATCTCATTGTTCAAGTATTAAGAGGGCATTTGATGGATGAAAACAGTTCTTGCATAGCAAATCATTTTTTTCATGTGTAGAATGGTTGAACATTGTAGAAAAAATAATATGTTAGACGTTTTAGTTTTTGCTCAAAACATTTCAATTTTTTGAGTTGTAATATAGATGAAGCTTTGTCGAAAAGAAATTACGTAGTTGAAGTGTACGAAACGTATGAGGGGGTAAATTTTTCACCCACTCAGTACGTCCTAAAAAAAGTTTCACCCCTATTAGAGTCGCCCAAAAAGAGTACCATCACAGTGCAACCATGGCTTCCGTATATACTATTTCTTGAATTAACAGCTTGCTTTCTTAAATTTCACTGTTTCAGTGTACTTGCGGCTGTAAGAATTTCCGTAGGTTCTGCATTTGAAATTGCTTTGATGACCGACTAAATGTAAACTAGAAAAAAAAAATAACATCATATTTTGTGAATTTTAAATCACTGTCTTCCTTTTGCTGACAACAGCCAACCGGTAGGCTTAGGTTTGGTTATGTCATATCATTGTGGGAAATTGCTTTAATGGCCTGCTGTATTTTTCTGATCAACCTTTCAACTTGAATAGTGTTTTCAGCCTACCTTTTTATGGAAAGGAAACAGTTGTGACTGTTGTCTCACCTTACAGGACTTTTAGGTTAAGAAGTTTGTCTCAACTAAAAAAATGACCAAACAGAGATTTGTCATTTGTAAATAGATAGCTACGTACCCAAATGGACAGAACGTCCATCTGACAATTATCCTCCCATTTGACGAACAGAGATTTGAGATTTCCGGTCATTTTCTAGTACTCGTTATTTATTATCATGATCTCGGTTATTTTGTTGTTTCAACTGTTAAAAAGACTGCTAACAGATATATTTCCTTCCTGTGCAGATGTATAAGACAATGAGACTGCTTCCTGAGCAGCCACCCGATTCTATAAATGCGCTTCAACTGTCTCTTCTTTCTTGTTTCTCACTTGAAGGTGATGAAGAAGAGCCATGAGAAGGTGTAAAGCTCAGGAGGGATAGCGCCCATCCAACTAAATGGTAAGAACGGCGAGCGATTTACGGTGAGGCTTTGTGGCGCTATCTATCCTGAGCACTATGCCTTCTCACTTTGCTCTGGGCTTCTTTAACTCCAGAAGAGATGGTGATCGACTGCTTCCCTCTTCTTCTCTAGCTCCTTTCTTGCTGTTATTTTTCTCCGTTAGCAGAACAGGTTAGTAATTGGTGTTGTTTCATTGCTTCTTGTTTTTGTTTTCACTGACTACGTAATGTTCTTAGTCTGTCTAGCTACAGTCGGATTATTGTAGAGACCATGAAGATCCTACAGGTTCCTTCTCGTGGTCCTAACAGTCGTGAAGGGCGTCGCTTTACCCGCATACTGAAGAGAAGCGACTGGGATTGACTTCAATTTAGGAGATACGACAAGGTTGGTTGACGGGAAATGCGCGGAGGCTTCAGTAAACCGAAGAACAATCTGAAAACTTTGTTACATGAAGTTCTCTTTGGAACTAGAAATTAGGCTAGAAGATGACTCTTAATGAAATCCTCTCATTCTGCACAATAGCGTTTGTTCTTATGTTACTACAGTTTCTATAGTGCTCCCCTCGAGCTATAGAATTTCTAAGTCTTCTCAATTATTTTTTTTTTAACCACTTGACATTCTTAATTAGTTCTTCTTGCCATGGTGACAGTTCGAGAGGTTATCATGCCCATTAGAAATCTTTGGATCGGTTAGACATCTTTACGTACATTGGATTCGAATATGCCCTAAAACCAATTTTATTATCTTTTTTAAACTTTCTGGTCTATTTTCTTTTCAAAACTACCTGGATGCTTGGGCCTGTTGTCCGTTTGCTGCATTATGCTTTTTCTTTCACTTGCATCTGCAAGTAGCTGAATTTCTGCCGATGGTGTTCAAACCTTAAAAATGGTTTGTTCCATTTTTCTTTTTATATTTTAACCTTTACACTTCTCGAAATATAAAGCTAAAATTGACGATTTCATCTTTGGTCCTGACCTTTTTGTACATTAAAACTCAAGGTACTCTTCCTTACGAGAAGCACTCACTTTGTAGTATCTTTGTAGGCCTTCTGTGCAGTGCAGTGGGTACCCCTTTTCTTTCTTCCTTCATTTTGGAAGCAGGAAAACTCTCTAAAGTAGAGAAGAGATACCGAAAGCGACCCTACCTCCATTAAAATCATGACCTTTTGCTTTTCCCTCTGAGCAGTACCCTGTTTTTCTTTATATTCCGCCCCAACTACGCCAGTGGTTCTAAACCGAATTTTGGGCTCATGCCAAAGTTAGGCATGAATTGGAACACCTTTTCGATAAATCTATATTGCTAGATAGTCCGGGTCCACTCACCTCTTAAAGAATTTCGATGCACTTCTTCGCAATTTATCTCACATTTCAACCTTATTGTTCTGGACATAAACGTTTCCTCGACAGGCAAGCTTTAGCCGATGCTCAACGGTTTTATGGCTCTTTTCAACCTGGATGTCCTGGTTCAACCAGGCGTCTTCCAACTTGAAGGTCCCTTCCAAGGCCCTACATCAGATGAAAAGAAATTGGCCGCTGTTTAACTCTTGTAGGTCCTTTTTTATGTTTCTAGCAGATTGAGAATCACTGAACACATAGAAACATAAAACCCTATGAAAAGCCACTCCTCACGGGCACAATAACCATAAAAATCATTCTATTTTCAAGTTACAGGTGAAAAGTAACTTCCAAGTCCATATAGGTTTTCGATTATGCAACTTCCTCTCTGAAATGACAAATTCTGAACTCATTCAATTCAGTTGTCTATATTCAAGTTGGCATTGAAAAAACTAGTATTACCAATATAGCCTCCATATCATGAAGTCGTTTATTTGTTTCTTCATGCACGGTTTTGCTCGCTAAGAGAAAACAAATAAAACTGGAGCCGAGGCTGGACAGCTTCTGAGCTTCACAGCCCAAGCATGGAGTAGCATTCTTTATTTTTAAGCAGGCCGAATGAGTGATCTATATAGTTTCGGCCTGCCCCTCAACTACCGTAAGCCATCCAAAAACAATACTAGGGAAAAGCTGGAGAGACAAGGGCCTTCATTTCAACAACCAATCGTCGATCACATAATTCAAAAGCAGCCACAGAGCACCAAACAAGAAGCATGCTGGTTTGAGCCCGTTAAGCACAAGCGTGCAACCTTGACGAAGACAGTTCAGAACTTCCTAATCAAATGAACCATTAAATACCTTGAAAATGTGATCTCAATAACTATATGATCTTATCAGCCTAAGCACAGAATATATATGGAACAAAAGGCGCCACTGCTTTAAGGTGACATTCATCAACGCTACAAGCGATGGATGATACCAGTTTGGATCACGCTAAAAGCATGTTTGAGATCTTACTTCAAAATCCCAGCAAGAATTTTTTTAAAAAAGTTAATGTCAAAACAGTATCTTCTAAGCTAAAGGCCGAATCTATGCCTTTAACACGATTTTACCATGTTACAATCCAAAAAGTTTTTGCATTTTTTTTTTCAACAACCAACGAGAGATAGTTGGAAGGGATACGTTTTTCTGCCCAGCCCGCACCGTCCCGAACGTCTTGGTCAGCGCACCAACATAAAAATCAGCTTTCGAAATGCACGAGAAGATTTACATGTAATAAGACTGTACAAACACCACTGCAGTTAAACGAATAGCACTGGCAATCCCATCTCCTCGTCCCATATTCAATCTCTTCTACACACAAGCCAAAGCAGTTTGCAATATTTCTTGAACCACGAACGAATCAGACACACCTGAGCGTGAAGCTAAGATAAAATGCAAATAGCCGAGGCTTTCATAACAGCTTCCAGCCTCAGACGAATGCACGTTGAGGTGTAAAATATTTATGTAAGATTTTATTATGTCTAGCTCTAGCTAAACATAAAGTGAAGAAAAGGTTGATTACCAGGGCTCCGTCCACGCTTTCACATTTTCTCTTGTGCCCATGTTGGACTAACTGGATTCTAAAGACCTTGATTTCAGATTCCTCGAATGATTTAAAGTTCCACACGAATATTGTACAGAACAGATCAATGATATGCAAATACCCAATCATTTTATGGACATTATACATGTATGGGTTCGGTTACCATTTAGTATTTGATCTTCCAAAATGCTGAGGAATGTGAATCCTCAACAGCGTATCTCAGCTCACGTGATTCTGTTGCTCCGCTGCAAGCCTCTAACCTGGATCTCAGGTGCACTAAAAGCTCCTTGTATCGGGACTGTTTCTTTTTAAGTGCACGGATATAGGCAAAAAGCCCTAGCCACTTTACTTCTTTCTTCTTGAGCTGAAGAATGGGGTTGAGGCCCTTCTCAGAGCGAACACAATGTATCCTTTTCTGGATAAGCTTGTACGTGTAGCTGAAATCAAGCATAACCATCATTATCACATGAAGGATCTAGCACAAAGACTGTTGGGCAGAGAATTATCCCAAGGATGTAAAATCATTTTAGCAGCAAGTATTCAGCCAATTAAGTCAATTAGTGAAATGGAAACAAAAAATACAGGAATATAGAAAAATAGCAGAACGTTCTATATAATATTGGGCATAACATTAGTTAATCACATGGCCTTAATATTATTTAACACATCACAAGTAGACATAAGTAAATTGAACAGTCATAACCTGATAGAGTTCTCAATCATCTCCAAGAAGTAGGTTGGACTGAAAAGAATGCCACTGGGCATTGAAGATACATAGCAATGGAATTTCATGGCACATAAAAGAAAGGCTTGATAAGCATTCAATCTGACAACAGCTGGAGAGTTGATGTTAGAATCATACAATAAAATGTGACATTTGGGTCGCATGTAGTCACACAACTTTGCCTTCAAATGATGACCCGGCTTAGATGACCTCCAAACAGTAAGTGTTGAACTTAAATGAACGCCCCAGTACCTGTACAGACACATGCCACTGTAATCCACATTCCACCGTGTTTATCATTCATGTAAGTAATTAGCTCCACTCTATCGTTCAATTATAA
>JAANDH010000030.1:1068759-1184574 GCA_011799765.1 Nymphaea thermarum
TATATATATATATATATATATATATATATATATATATATATATATATATATATATATATATATATATATATATATATATAGGAAAATTGAATATATATATATACATATATATAGGAAAATTGAATGGCGACTCTATCTTTTTAGAGTCACCCAACCATCTAAATCTGCACCGTCTGATCCAACATAACGGACGTTTAGAAGAAAAATAAGGAAAAAAATGTGATGGACATTTTCATCATCTAATATTGGTTTACACCTTTTTTTCCTTGTTTTTCTCTCAACCATTCATTTGCTTTAGATGAACGACCTTGGTTAGATGGTTGGGTGACTCTAGATAACCAGAGTCATCGTTCACTCACTCATATATATATATATATATATATATATATATATATATATATATATATATATATAGTTCTGTTTTGCTTCTTGGTTTCCACATTTTCTGTTTATTGATTTTTTATTTTTTAATCCTGTAACTCAGTACCTGGTTAATTTGGGCCTTTGACCAAGAGTGAGCCAGCTGTTGCATGGCCAGCACAACCTGTTAGTGGATGTAACTGCATCCAATTTTTCTTGGCTATGCTTCCCTTATAGGGGGTTTTCTCTTTCTTGGCTATGCTTTCTTTATTAGGGTTTCACTTTCTTCACTATGCTTTCCTATGCATTTTGGCCCTTGATAGAGGTTCCATTTTTTATATTATGCCTTAGTGCACTTGTAAGAATTGTGCTTGTGATTATCTAACAACATTTGAACTTGATTTTCATGTCTGGTATCAGAATTTGAGATGAAACAAAAGGGCTAGGCAGCATAGACGGTGGACCTTTGAAAAGGAATAGGAGGTGACCTATGCAGGCCAAAAACAGTAAAGGAAGAAAGAAAGAAAGAGAAGGAAAGAGGAGGATGAATAAAGGAAAAAGTAGAATAACAAGAAAAAGAAAGGACAAATGAATCTCTTTTAGACCTTTCTAAATTAGGTGTCAAGTACTACATCTTACTAAAAAAGATGGCTGCCCAAGACTAAGGAGAGTCTAAACATCTTGGACAAGTCCACCCCATCCAAGGATGAAAAACTTCGGAAATTTCACATGCATGAAACTTCCAATAGTAGCACTAGTAGTATATAGTATATACGGTATGCATAAATCTAATTCTAGACCTGTCATTGGCACTTTCATCACCTGCCATAGTAGCAGGTTAGCAGCAAAAAAAATAAAGAAACTTTACAGTACCTTGTAATTTTTGTATGAACCACAGATAAAATATCATTCTCACGAAAACTCTGTCTGTACTACTGAGTACTGACCGACTGAGAAGATTCAAATAGGCAGGTAATACATCAAAACGAAAATGGAGCTTGTAAAACTTTACCTTGTATAGTCTGCTTGGACCTCAAGTGTATGGCAGTTAACAAGCAAGCCACTCCACGGAATAAATGTCACTCCATCATCACCCATATAAGTTCCTTTTGGAAATGCCCCACCATCAACAAGCAAATCAAAATTCATACAGAACTTTTTATTGTTCATACAGCAATTGTACTCTTCAAATCCCTCGTACATCCTCAAAAAGAAGCTGGCAGCTTGTTCCATAGATGAAGATATAAACAGAAAATCATCGATGAGCCTGAGCAGTAGGAAGCTGGAAGAGGGTGCAAATTCGTCTTGACTATCACTGCTGTGCCTGCCCTGAGCATAATTCACCTGTAACTGTTTTATCTTTTCTCCCAATGAATTTGTCTTCCTCGCTCCTTGGCATGAACTTGTTTCATCTGTATTTCCTTTATCCGAATTAAAGGACCCAATCATCTCCTCCATTTTTGATGCTCTCTGACATTCTGACAAAAGTGGCACAGAACATTTTCCAAGTAGAGGAAAGATTATGTTTCTTTCAAGATGGCCATAATAAGATGAACAAAGGAAAGATGATATCATGCTCCCTTGAGGTATGCCAATTTCATGCAGATAAAGTTTTCCATCAAGCATCCATATATTCTTTCTAATATGCTTGCTTAAGAACACAAGAAGCTCATCCCTCCCAATCCTTCTTGTAGAAGCCTATGGAAAAGAAAAAAGTTACTGTAGAACACAAACACTAAATCACAATATGAGCAAAAAAGAGATTATTCATTGCATTAATTAATGTTTACAAACTAACTGGACAAAAAAAGTTCTTGGATATCTCTCATGTGGTAAATTTTGTTTTAACTGCAAAAAAAGAAACTGCATAAAATACCCAAAAGTAATATAAACCAGGATTTGAGAGATAATATGCACTGCTCCTGACAAAGACAAAACCAGATATGTGTGAACCAAAAATATCGCAATATTTTCGGAAAAAAAAAACATTAAAAAGGAAAAAAAAAAGGAAAAATCGCGATATTTTGAAAAAAAACGTTAAAAATCAATTTATCATATTGTTTAATTTATTTTATTTCATTTTCTGTTTTCATTTTTTTCAACTTGTGTTTCATTGTTTATTTCCTTGTGTTTTAGGTACTTAATGTGAGATGTTTTTTATGTCTTCTTATTAATTTCGCATCCATTGTATTTTTACTTAACATTTTGATTTTTTTAAATTTCTAGAATTTTTCCAAAAAAAATCAACTTTACCCAAAAATATCCAAGAAAAAACTCACCAATGAGAACCTGAGAATAATATACATGCTGTAATTGTAATTGATAAAAGTACAAATATTAAAGCAGCAGATTAGAACAAATATCGTTCAAGGGAAAATATCAGCGAGGTTTTTGTTAAATACTTTTAAGATGAAGTTGGTTTTTCTAGGGAAATTTTGAGGATAAATCTCAGCAAATTTTAAAAAATAAAAAAATCCTAAAAACTAGATAAAAATAAAATAAATGAGAAATCTAATAATTGAAAAAGTGAAAAATAACCAAAAATCGGAAAAATTCCAAAAAATCGAGAAATATTCATTTTTGCCAAGATTTTCAGAAGCTTGCAAGACTTTCTTCATTTTTTCGTTTTACTTGTTCTTTCGTAAATATCTCAAAATTTTCGTTAATCTCGCAATATCTATGACAATGGATTGGACCAAGACAACTGATCAGCACAATATAGTAATTTGCATGTATAATGGTTGCGTCTTCCAAAAGAATGTAATCAAGCTTCTAAGTCCAAAAAAGAATAAGTACGAAATTATTGTTGGTAAGATGCAGCGAGTTCACATCTATAACCTACCCAAGCCTTTTTATTCTGCACATGATAAAAAACTACGAAGTCGTTGCTCTACCACACGCTCAACAAGCCATGTATATTTTCATTTTAAATAAGCAAAGAGCCAAATTTCATCTTAACCTGAATTTTGAACGCAAAAACAAGTAACTGCAGATGTGCTTCAATTCCTCAGAAAATTTTGATGCATCAAGGATTTAACCATACAAAAATATACCTTTGCTACAAACTTTTTTTTACAAGAACTGAAGACTATACCTGATCCACAAGAATGGAATGTGATGCTTGAGACTGCTTAGAGGCCAAAACTGAATAGCTACATTTGCCACGATTAACCAACAGATGATCATGATGCACCACCAGTGACCTTTTAGAGCAACGAACTTGGACATACTTTCTGAGATGATACTCTTGTTTTTGCAGGATATCATCCATCACATGGAGAAGCTTTTCATGGTCAACAGAATCAAAAGCCTTGGAGACATCACAAGCAACGATAAAGACTCGAGGTAAGGACAATGACTTCCTCCTCAATGATGCAAGAAAATGATAAAATTTTCTATAAACATCATTGTAATCAAATACAGAAGAACCTAACAAGTCTGGATTTTCCATCTTTATCCCCTTCAGTATAACATACAGATCACGTACATTGTCTCTCATGGGATATGGAAAAGGAGAATGTTTTGTTGTTGCCTGTAAGTTACAACTGGTAAGATACTTTTTGCCATTCTTTAAACAGCTACATTTTACCTCATGTGGTGCAGCCATAGGAGACATCACCACTTGCTTGTTTGTTATATTGCCAAGGTTGCGTGAAGGAAATCTTGAGTTTGGGATGTATATTGACTTGTAACTTACAAGTGGCCTTACTCCATTCTCTTTAGGAAGAAACCTAACCTTAGGGTAGAACAACTTCTCACTGGTGCTTGCACAAGCAGAAGCATCCAAAAGCTGGAAGTTTTCATTTTGCAAGTTATCAATGTACTTTTTCATTATTTTCTTCCACAAGACCTTCCGATAATAGAACACACCATGTCTGCCATTCTCACTCTCTGTTATGTAAAAGTTCGCTCTCAGAACAGGTACAATTAGGCATGAAAACAACCAAAAGATCCAAACTTCCACCAACTTCCTGTGCAAGGAGCTTTTCATGGCTGAAAGATCACAATCTTTCCAAGCTTCAATAATCAATTCCTCATTTATAAACGCATTCCAGTGACATATACTAATAAATTCAGAAAGAACTGGAAAGCCCGACGTCCGCACCTGATGCATACAATGTTTTAGATAAAATTTCTCAAATCTTCGTAATTTGACAAAATTGGCAATATTTTGCCTCAATGCTCTCCAGTTGCAAGGATGACCGAGCAATGGACTTGGGACCACATTTCTACAAACGGCCCATATAAATGATACAACTTCCTTGTGTTTACTGAAAGACTTATTCATATCATATGCCTCGTGAAATCTAATAGCTTCCCCAGAAGCAATTTCTTCTTTTCCTGAAGGTTCTATCAGTGGGCTAGCTGCTATCTTGAATCCACAGTTTGTAGACGGACACCCTACTGCAGATTCCTAAGAAGAAATGATGTCTATCAGAAATGACTGAAAAAAAAAAAGTAACAAAGAAATTCTTCTCATATGGAACATACCACATCTTCCAAGCAAGAAAAGAATCCAAGTGGCTTTTTTAGAACAGAAGTCATACATACAAGATCAAAACAAGCAGTATCAACAATAAGGGCAACCATGACACCTACATGCAAACGTACTTACAAAACTGTCTTAAGCTCCTGTAGTTTCCAGCTGCTCAAACCTCCTTGAACAGGCTTAACAAACCAAGATCCAGAGAGATCTCAATGCAAGCATGGCTTTTCATACTAACTAGCTACAACTGTATTGAGCCTAAATAAGTTACTAGGTTCTCAATCTCTCTCAACAGGCTTAACAAGCCAAGATCAAGATAGAACTCAGTTCAAGCATGGATGTAAATGTTATGGTAGTATAACTGTCCTACACACAAACAGGTTACCAGCCACTCAACATCTCAGAACAGGCTTAATAAGCCAAGATCTAGAAAGACCGCTTTTATGTGTGGATTCATTAATCAATGTAAGCATAGGCATCATAATGCACTATCTGACAAAAGGGTTTCTCCCAGAAAAATATATTTAAACAAAAAAACTCAATTTTTGTATTAAACCAAAAAGAGAAAATTATACCAAAGGAAACAGGAACTAAAGTCAAAGTTTGCAGAAATGCACAATATTTTCAATTTATATCTTTTGCAAATAGAACAAAAAGTTGTGTAAACACAGTCACCAACTAAGGACAAAAGTCAAATTAAAATAATTAGAAAAGCAATTATATGCACTGAAGAACAACTCTGGCAAAATTGCAACCAATTTCCTCAATATTTTTATCAGTATCAGGAAAAAGTCAGAAACCCACCTTCAGCACATGTTCGTGAGATTGACTTTGGGAGGAAATAGCTGGATGGATTGGGCAATGCCTTTCCAGTAACCGCACAAACTGGCAACGTTTGGCATTTCGTACCATGGTTTTAAACAAGTCCAAGACTGTATGGCTGCTGTTGAATCACAAGACCAGAACCAAAAAATGAACCAGGGATACTTTCACTTGCAAGACTAATGGGGCAAAAAAAGTTAACAGTAGCAGAAATAAATCAATGATCTGTTATGAACTGACAAATATCACGTGCCATTCACACTTGCAGAACTATCAAGACCTAAGATTAATTAAAAGCTCAGAGTTTGTCCCTCATGGAAAGAAAATCAATCGAACTTGTTGTAATGCAGTTTGTTGCACAAATATCATTAGGAACATTCTTCCATGCAGCCATATACATGCCCAAGGTGCAACTGCAATGGCTTACTAGTATCTTTTAGTCTACTAATTGTATATACTTGGACAGGAAATTCCTCTAGCTGATGCTTCCGCAGGTACCATATACAATGAAATTCCCAACCTGAAGAAAACACGACCAAAATCCACAAGCACTTACGATTTCCTAAATATATTGTTGTTACCATCTTCAGGGACTGAAGGAAATACAGCTTTGCTGTTAAAGTCAGAAACACAAAACACGTGATTTATAAGGTCAATGGCAGAACGATTGTTAGGTTTCAATCTGAGCAATATATCTGTAAGATCTATAAGGAAATATTACCAAAAAAAAATTCTGCAGAACAGCTCCTTGTTTAGAGAAATTATTTGTAATATCAACATCACAGTAAGCTGAAATTTCCTTCACCAAAACAGGTGAAGAACTTTCCAGAAAATACATTTCTAATCTTTTGCACCGTAAACTTACACTGCTTGCACAGTCCATAACAAGCCCACCTATATTTTACTGTTACACACCTGAGAAGTTCAGTTTTTTGGAATCACTTGAATTCTGTTCAAGCATCATGAAAAATCTGTACTTTCTACTCCATATTCAGGACCGCTTCTCTACTTTGTTTGCATGGTATTGAAACAGAGTTAAACTACAACTCCTAAACTATTGAAGATACAAAATTTCTATATACTTAACATGTTCCTCGGTCATGAGATGATCGTTCTCATGACACTTTCAAGTAAATAACTAGCTAAGGCTGCTAAGCATAGGCCACTGATCAGCACAAACGATGATACTCACCAAAAAAATCTTCTCTTCCTATAGTTATGCCTACAAATTTTTCGGCCAAGAGTATGACAATGCAGAAGGCACTCAGTGGTGATACCTTGAATAAATAAACATAAAACCATGACCTACAGATGCATCACTGATTGCTATGAGATGCACAGTAGGAAGTTTAATCTATTTAGTCATTTGGTTCAAGTCTTCAAGCACATCAATAGAATGATGTCTTATCAATCTTGAGGATTATTTATCATGTTCTATTGGCATAAAAGGATTCTATTTCTTTCTTTAACTTTTATCACCAATAAGGTTCAGACTACTATTGCTCCACCAGATGCTAGAAATCTACTAATTCTTTCCTTGTTGGGCTGCCTGTTTCACTGACATATCATAAAAAACAAACATTAACATATCCACTATGCAATTGCAGAGATGAAGGATGCCAACCACAAAAATTAACAATTCTCTTGCTATAAGTAGTTTCACCCAAGTCATGGAGCGCCACTATATTTGCTTAATGACTACCATTCAGCTATTTTCCAGAGATTCTAGCTTCAAAGGAAATATTGAAAATTAACAGTCCAAAAGGATACGCCCACTAGGCAGTACAGTTTGGTGAATATTCAAGTCGTAGAATACTTGTCTGCGGTTGATTAACTTGCTGCCGTTAGGTTTTTGTGGAGTAAACTGCATAAAACAGTCACTGAACTTTCTTTTGCCACATGAATCCACCATGGAGAGTTCAGGCACATCCATCCCCATGGAGATCTTGTCATCTTTATTAGCAATAGGAAGAGTGACTAGTTCATGCTCATCACAGGGTAAACATTTCTCTTTCTTCTTTTTTTTGCGTTGCCAGCTAGATGGCCTGTTGCGCTTTCTCTGTTTGCCTGCAGTCACTTTGAAATGTTCACTGATAATTGAACTAGTGAGATGTTGGCATTTTGAGGTTTTGACTGAACTGATATGCATGAATCTGCCATTTGCATCCTTATGCACCAGGCGATGGTCAGAAACTTTAGCTGCAAAATTCACTCTATTAGAGAGCTACAAAGTTGGCAACCTAAGCAATACCCTACAGACATGTGACACTGAACATACTATGTATAAGTGTAACTTCATGATAATGGCATGAATCCATCACTTGCTGACACATAAAAAAAATAAAGCAGAAAAAATATGCTGTATCACAGTTGCAACTGGAACCAGTAAAAAACCTCATGTCCTTAAACGAATGACAAATGGCAAAGAACGTACATTTGTAACATACAAAAAAAAAAAGTAATTCAGATTTCTGAAACCATGAAATGGAATGTTCCAGATAACATGAATGAACAGATCTGGTTGTTCGTTTGGAAGCATTCAGGTTTGATCTATCAATAGCACAGTCTACAGGCCGAGACAATATCTCCTGAACAGACACATCATGAAAGCATTACAAATTTTAAAGATACTACAGCTTGTTACCTCACCATGTTGAGTAGGACAGGCCATAAGAGACTGACGCTGAATTCTTGATTGTGAAGATACCTCTCTGTCCAAGGCCATTGATGACCACAAAAACTCATTCATTGGAGTGCCTGTAACTTGAAGGTAATCATTCCTAGCAATGTGCAAAAATATTGATGCACAGCTCAAAAGGCGGAACATCATAAAATCCCCTATCTGCAACAAGTTCCATGAGATTCGTGCTTTAACCAAAGATTTCGGATAAATCAGTACCTCAAGAATTATATAAAATGGGAAAGCTGAAAATAGCCGCCTGGGAGAAATCAAGGGCAAATACGCACACTATGTATTTATGTACACAACACAACAAGATCAATTTCTTACCCTACTTAGAAGCAAACTCCATGGCAACATGCAGAGAATATCAACAAAATGGCTGCACTGGGTGTACTGCAAGAAATACAGACGAAGGAGTCCAAGAATATAAAGCAGCCATATAGAAAATCAAAAAAGGAAAGAAGGGAATCCATAAAACAGTTCATTTAACCAAGTCAAATTTATACAGGAAAGAGGGAGAATACGTAAAATGGCACATATCAAAGTGGCATAGCATCATCACACTTCACCCATGATGTATGTGAAAATAGGCATTTATTAGATATACTAATTTTCATTTCATAAAATACATACTTTTCAAAACAAGAAAAAAGGAAAACAATTCCAAGAAAAGGCATGAACCTACAAGTAGGAATATTTTTCTTTAACATAGGCAATCTGATAAATTTCAAATAAGTCCTGCAGTTCCAGCATTAAAAACAGGAAACCACTAGAGAATGTGTGGCCAGAAAGGAAATGAGTTCATCTTATAAACTAGATCAACAAGCAGACACACACACAAAAGCTGATTCAAGTAGAAATGTGCGAAACAAAAATTCTTCAATTTCATGGAATAAAGTACATTGTTTCACAAAATAAAAACTGAAAAGTGAGAGCACCAAATGCACAAAAGGGAGTCAAAGTTGTTGTAAGAGGAAAAGAATACACTAACCAGAAAAGAAGATATAAAAGTTACTATAGAAAGTAATGTAAATTAAGATCGTTACAAGCTTACCTTCTCATAGCCAAAACATATCACATTGGAACACCTCTTTGTTGTGTTAACAATCAGCAATTCGATTGTGTTTCTGACAACCTGGAATGTAAACCCCAAAAAGAAACAGGTAAACAGGCCACCTAAAATATGGAACCAAATGACTGCGAACAGTTAACACAAATTCCTGGGCTCCAATGCAAGAGAGCAGCATAAGAACAGAAGCTTAAAGTACAACAGAGCTAATGAAGATTGTCATCCATAACACTAATTTTTATGAAACTACTTGAGTTACTCAGTTCAAATTTCCAAACTATTTTTCAAGGGGAAAATTCAGGAATTCTACAGGGTATAGGTATACTATTCACCCAACTCATATCCCAGTAGATACTTATTATTGCTGACCCTAAAGCACCGGCTTGTGAGCCTTTTTGCTCTAGTGTCTCCAAAGCATAAGCACTTTTTCTGGGTTTTAAGGATTAAATGTGTTATTTCTACAACACAGAAGGTTGCGTTCTTGTCGTCAAAACTCAATATTCACAGTATTCTGATTCAAAACAGACGCATTGGTAACAGGCCTCTAGGTAATCAAGTCATTTACATCTGTGCTGACTCTTGATGCATCCTGTACTTCTTAATTAAAGGTCTTTAACCGCATATAAGTGGGTGCTTTGGTATCAGGATATGGATATCATTGAACATAAGCATTTAAATAAACAGGAGAAAACAGAAAGAAAACTAGGCTCTCTATGCAAGGAAAAGAGAAAGAAATCCAAGCCCATTTTCCCACATTGTCGTGGAAAAAGAAGAAAAAGGAAAAGATTTGAGGAAATGTATACTGTACATGTAAGATAATCAAGAATACCAAAGCAATGAGAATAACTAACAGGAACATTGTGACCACGATCACTCGAACCAAGATACCTCTTCATCAAACAGATAGTGCAATTTATGCTAGGATTTCTGAAAGTTTGCATTCAGATACACAAATCCTTCTGCATGAATTTTCCTTTTCTCCAATTCAGAAAATCCCAAGTTCTAACGGAGCTACAAAAGTTCTAAGCCTAGAACTCCGGATGATAAAAGAAAGTTGAGTCCTGAACTTAGTAATTCAACGGTCAATGAGGTGGCAGTTTACGCTTGAATCCAGCATAGAAAATCCAAACCTGACCACCAATCAAGAACGGAAGAGGTGCAACTTAGGTGTTCTAATCGATCTGTGCCTCTCCGTGTTGCAGCTGTGTGTGGTGGGTCCATGTTGATGATAACAAGGACAATGATGGAGGAAGATGACGATGATGATGACAACGACGATGTCTTATAGACAGACCTAAACATGCCCCTGTCGTTTATTAGAGAAGATATTGGCAAGCGGACAGCGCCCTTCGACAAGAAATCAAGATGGACATCCATCTACAGACGACATTCATAGACATTACGATAATGGTGGTGAGAGGAGTGAATGACGATAGCAATGACGACGATGAATGACATGTCGCAGTTGGACCTGAATCTGCGTCCGTCGGTTATCCGGGAGAAACTCTGTGAGAGGAATGACGTCCTCAGGCAAGACGGCAAACCCCCGGGTGAGAAGCTTCCTATACTCCACATCATCCGCTTCCCTAAGAATGAAGAATGCTGGATTGTCCGCGCACCCGAGGCAGCCTCCGCCTCTGCACCGGCACTCCTCATTCTTCTTGGGCGGAGGCAGGAGGGAGACGATCGCCTCCAGCAGCGAACGCACCCTCTTCCCGTAAGCCCTCCTCAATGCTTTCGGGCATCTCTGCGCCCTCCTCCACCTTTTCTTCCCCCCCTTCTTCCCGCTTCCGAAGTCGTCCCCATTCCCTCTGTCGCCCATCACTTCCCTTTTCTCGTCCTCCTGCTTCCCTTCTCGTTCTTGCCAGGGCGAGGGAAGGAGGGGGCGGGAGTTCGCGCACATTCATAAAAGCGAAATGCCCGGCAAAGCGCCGACTCTCTGCAGGTTGATTCGGGTGTCAACAGGAACCGAACCTTATTTGACGGCGGGTCTGGGTCACACTCCCATATGATTCTGTGTCCTGCAACAAAATCTCAATCCATTTCAGAGTCCAATTGAAAAAATAAATAAATAAAAAATGAGCTATTTTCACAAATATTTCATTGTTCTGATATTACTTTTCTTATTTTCGTGATATAGCACATATACGCCCTTCTACTGCTATAAATGGTTGCGATTAATTCCTTACTGCTTTTTTCTTGCTTTAACTCATTTTCATGCTTTATTTATTTATTCGCCCTTTTTAAATGTTATTGTTTTCACTTATAATATTTGTTTTGGCTTGTGCAATTGTTGTATGAGCATGGTGAAAGCTAGCTTGCTCGCTTTCACCTTTCTTTTTCACTGGGAACAAAGAAGCCAGTTCACAATTAAAAAAACAAAAAAAAACAAAAACAAGTGTAGCTGGGAAACGATCGAAATTGGGTTTAATAAAAAATACCAGTTTGAAGAAAAAGTCATGTTCAACATAGCACATAAACATCACTATTGTTGTATTGGCATCCCTTAATAATGTTGTAGATAATGGTTGAACAAACAATTTGTTGCGAAGCCTTGTTTATATAAGCTTTACATGGATGGTGCATTTCCTTCCTTTTTGATTCTTGCGGATGCTACTCATTTATGTCATAAAATGTAGAATGCTCTGTCAAACTGAAGGCGGCTTACTACCACCCGAGTTCTAACACAAGGTGAAAGGAATGGGATTGAGGAAGAGCGAATCTAAATTGCTATCTCCATCATATGTTCTTTCATCCGTTCAACTCATGTTTGCAAGTTTGCCTCCATGCAATGTGGGTGAGGTCTTTTAGTCCGACCGTTGCCACCCTAGACGAAAGTGGGCACGTTGGCTTTCAACTTGTCCAGGGAGAAAGAATTAGAAGACGCTCCAGAATTCTATGATTTGCTTGACCAAGTGTTTTAGGAGGCTGCTCCGTAATTTATGTATACAACAAATGATATTAGTAAGCTTGATAGTATGAATAATTCATCTACCAAGCTGATGTTGACAACACCATACTTCCATGTCATGTCGCGCTGCAAACTGACGCACATATTAAATAATTTTACTCACTCGGTATTTTACAATGTTTGGTAGTCCTTGAACAGAACTTGTTTATGTGTTTGGGTAAGGATCATAACACGTTTTTTAAAGAATAATTTAAGAAATGTCACGTTATTCACTCCTTTTTTTAAGAGCAGTTTTTGTTTTCCAAAATAAGTCTTGACGAATCTCGTTTTTGGCGTCGTCCAAGTAGGCATTTTGAAAGAAAAACCATTTTTTACTTAAAAAATAGTTTTGGTGTGTAAAGCAAATTTTTTTCAATGAAAATAGAATTGCTATATCGACACATAGTTGATAAACTCATGACTCAGACTCGAATTGGCAAATGATCGGCTACCGGGTCATCATGACTCATACTCGAATTGGCAAATGATCGGCTACCGAGTTAACTACTGGACTCATTGATTCAATCAAGTATTCAAATAACCATAATGCATAGCGGAATCGGGTGAGTCCAGCGAATTAGAGACAAGGTGGGTTAATCCAGAGCCAAGTTAAGCTGAGTCAAGGGCCAGTCAGCTCAAACCTGACTCGTAACTGGATTTGTAAGCGATACGCAATTCTTGAGAGGATGGGTTTTAACGACCTGTAAATTATTGAGCTTTTTGTCCGAGGCAAACAAAAACCACCGGTAAAAAATTTCAAGAAATCTGGGCCTTGGATCAAGGGACCAACCAGAAGCCGCTGACAACAAAGTGTTTTCTTAATCGCACGTCGCTAGATCCTCGTTACTTGAAAAATTTCCCCTCTTTCTCCTCTTCCTCGGCGCTCGTTCTCACCCCTACCGTAACAGCCACAAGATTTATTCATCTTCCAACGGGGACGACGGTAAAATCCGCGACCTTGTCGTGTAATATTGTAAACCCCAATCTTGTGGGTTGTACCACAGGACGGTACTACGGCGTACTCAAAGGCCAAGGATGGGATGGCGGCCGAAACTAGCCGTTGATCTGCAGTCCCGACGGTCGTGATTTGCCATTCACCTTCAGTCAAACCTGCGTTCCATCCACAAAATCTCCGCCACCCAGGAACGGAAGGCGCGTCACCAGCATGGTCGTGCAAATTGCACTTGTTCTAAATGCTTGTTTTCTTCACGCCCATGGCCGGACGTGAACTTATGGTGGCTAATTCGTTGGGAAGCTGATATTTGTGTTCCTCCTTTCACGGATACTGTCTTCCCCTTCGCCTTTTGTTTGTTTTGGAGAGCTGCCCACCAATTTCGAAGCTGCCGAACAAGATATGGCAGCGATAGTGCCACACCTTGTCCAATGCTTTCACCCTCTCCAGCAGCGCAGGGGAACTTGCTCTTTCTATTCACCCGTTCGTCTCCACAAGTTTCCGAACTCAAGCAGGGGCGATACAAAGTTGGTACGTGCAAAGTCTTCACCAAAGAATGATACGGTTAATTCCAGGACCCGTCAAAAAGCCAGTGTTTCAAAAGAAGCCGAAAAGGGTAGAGGATGGGTGAGCACTATCCTACAAGGACTCAGCTTCAGGTAATTCTCTTCCTATCCACGAATAAATAATTTAATCTTTTTCCTTTCTTTGCTTTCTGAGTTGGTTCTCTTGGAGATCTGTTGATTTGGAGTCCTTGAACTTGTCATTACAGTGAGTTGGTCAAAGACCAACTTGTGCTAGACATTCTTGCCATCGCCTTACCA
The DNA here is from genome assembly GCA_011799765.1 of Nymphaea thermarum. Classification (NCBI taxonomy): domain Eukaryota; kingdom Viridiplantae; phylum Streptophyta; class Magnoliopsida; order Nymphaeales; family Nymphaeaceae; genus Nymphaea; species Nymphaea thermarum. The sequence goes on from JAANDH010000030.1 coordinate 1,082,906, forward strand.
GCCTTGTTGGCACTTGCAGCAGATCCAGTCACCTCCTTGGTCGACACCGCATTCATAGGCCATTTGGGTATTTTTTGTGTTATGCTTTGTTTTCCTGAATTTGATTTCCTTCTAGCACTGCCTTCGCTCTTCTCAGGTTGATTATGTTGAATTCAGTTGCGGGGTTTGGAAGATGTTCTCTTATTATTGTCTCTTGGTTTGTCGGGTAGGCTCGGCCGAGTTGGCTGGTGTTGGCGTCTCAATTTCTGTGTTTAATCTGGTGTCAAGACTGTTCAACATCCCTCTGCTCAATATCACGACGTCCTTTGTTGCTGAAGAAGAGGTTCTAGTCGGTAATGCAGAAAATGGTAATGCTCCTTCTGTTTATTGACTGGAATTGGACCAATTAGTAATTGCGTTGTCTTACCAGTCGTTCATCTCAGCATCTTTAAGGTTTAATTATTTTGTTTCATGATAACTTTAAAGTTCAATCCTTTCTTCAGCATCACCAACGGGCGAAACAACCAAGAGAGTGCTTCCTTCAGTTTCAGCATCGTTAGTGCTCGCTGCTGGTCTTGGTATTGCAGAGGCAATTGCGCTATCAATTGGTTCGGGGTACTTCCTGAATATCATGGGTATACCTGCTGTACGTCAAGCGTCTCTTGATGTTTTATTGGTTGCTCTGATTAATCCCGCTGATTGGTGTATGGAAACCTGATAAAGGAAATCTTTAGGATGTATGATTTTTTTATTAACTGTAATTTGCCTTATTCACATTGTGAGCGCAGCTCGGTTCTGGTGGATACGTCTTCTTAATTTTTTTTCCATTTTAGACTTTCACCTACATCAGTTGCTATTGTGATCGTGAGCGAAATGGTCTTTCAATAACAAACGACTACTTATTCAGGTTGTCGAGAAATACTATTCACTGGCCTATTACTGAAATGAAGAAGCACAGGATAGGTTCAGGATAAAGTGTAAAGTAGTCGTCTGATACAGACAACAGTGCTTCAGATTCCCAAATCGCCGAGCTAAACATGCACACAATGAAAGAGCATTAGATCAGACCAACCTACAAAGATGAAACATATGTTGCGAAAATTTAAAGCTTTAATGGATGCAGAGTTTCTTAATCTTATTCGCTATGATTCTTGGACTTGTATAGACTATAGAGGTACTTTTATTAGGTTAGTGTCATGGAAAAATCCTGGAACACTTTGGTGTTTAAGCCAATTTATCCAGCACATATTTTAGACTATTGCAACCTAAAACCTCATAATGGATTATTTCTTTTCTTCAAAGCTCGTATGTGGTCTGCATTTGTTAATGAATAAGCTTGGAGACAGTAAAGCATTCCAATTATTTGACAGGATTCACCAATGCACCTACCAGCTGAGCAGTTTCTTGCACTAAGAGGTCTTGGTGCTCCAGCAGTAGTCATAGCTCTCGCAGCACAAGGATCATTTCGTGGATTCAAAGACACAAAGACTCCTCTTTATGCCATAGGTGAGTACGTAAGTGAAAGGCAAGGAAATGGTCATAATTTTTTTTTGTGTGAAGTGAACTTTTCCAGTACACATGATTTTGTATATATAGAACCTTCAATACCTACTGAGACCACATCTTCCCTCTCTCTCTCTGTCTCTTTGTCTCTCTCTTCTTTTGCCATTTACGTTGCAGCGAAACTGCACCTAGGTCGAGATACTTTTGTCACTCACCTGGTGGCATAAAAATCTAAGGCTAGTTACCCCTGCCCCTACAGCCTATGTTTGCTTTGGCTTGCGAAGAAGGCTGACACTCATGAAAATAGAACCAACCACTAGCCCTATACCAGCCGTTGGCGCAATCATCTATGTCTAAACCCTTGGGATAATGAGCTATCTGTTAACACTACAAATGACCAAGGATTTACCGACTGCTGAAACACATCGGTAAAACATGGCGACGCATCGGTAAACATTTTGCCGATGTTCGAGTTGGTCGACGGTGAAGTAAACATCGGCGAAAACTATCACCGACATTCCAGTGCACACATTCTACACTGACGTGTTATGTGTGTAGGTAAATAAAATTATTACCAACGTTTGTGGACGTCGCCACGTCGGTGATAAAACTTTTACCGACATGTGGCCGGCATCGATAAAACTGTTACCAACAAATGTGATTTGTTTTTACCGACGCGTGGCGGGCGTCGGTAAAACATGCACCTATAAGTGGTCTGATTAGTTTCTGATGTCTGCTCATTTTTGAAATTTGAAATCACTATTTCCATTTATGGTTCCATACAATATATTATTTTTGGATATTTACCTATGATATGTGGTCTTTTCTCATGAGCAATTTTGTTGAACCATTTGAGGTTTGCTTTGATAAGTCAATCTAAGATCATGCCTGCCAGTATGTTTTGAGGTTCAGTAATATTTCTGATTTGTACTCATCCTTTTCTGAAAACTGTTGCATCTATTCTTAACTCTTATGATTTGTGTCTTTGTGATGATTGGTATATTGTCTTTCAGGATATACAGTATAAATTCCTCTAATGTTTTCTGTGAATCACTTTCATAAATAAACATAAAAACATGCTTTACGTTATTAAAGTCGGTATATGTATGAATTTGTACTGACGATTTTTTTTTTATTTACTGTGTTCTTAAGATTGCCATTTTATCTTTCAGATGCTTTAGTATAATTTCTTTCGTTTATTTGTTTTTTTCTTTTTTTTACATTGGCTTTTTCATCCAACCATGTCAGTTCGCATGTTTTGTTCTTCAAGTTCTTTTTTTGGGTGTATAATGTGCAATTAAAGCAATATAGACACCTTTTGATCAGTTGGTCTGGCCTTTGATTGGTCATTTATTTCCAACACTTGGTCAATCTAACCATGGGGCAACTGTCACGGTCTTTGGCAATTTTGCTCTTCTCATTAGACAGTGCTTAGATTAACTTAGTTTGGGGTCGAATGCTGCTTGCAGTTCCTGGATACATGACCAACTGCCATATTGACGGTGAAGCAAAATGCAACCTAGGAGCTCAGCCCTGCCAAATCATAGATTGAAACTGAATAATTTTAGTTCCAAAACGAGCCCTAATCCCAAATCATGAAAGCCTGTAGATAATCATATTTGTCCACATCTAATCTGTCAATGTTTGAATCAAGGAAGAGTATTTTTTGTTTAAATGCTGGTATGTTACCCTATGATCTTGTTCTTCATATTTAAAAATGAAATTTCAGAAGATTTTGTTCCATTTGTACGTGTGAAAGTATTTGATGCATAGAATGATGTTGCTTCCAATGAACAGGTGCTGGAAACTTACTTAATGCGGTTTTGGATCCAATCTTGATGTTTACTTTTAATTTGGGTGTTGGTGGTGCTGCCATTGCTACTGTAATGTCCGAGTATGGAGAGACCTTTCATTTGTCTATTCTATGAATTTTAAGGTTTTTTTCCGTTGTTTTTTTGAGCAACTGAATATGGTCTATTCTTCCTCTGAACATTCCACTGCTGCATGATCACTTTCCATAAAACTACTCTTTTGCAGGTATGTGATTGCTCTTATTCTTCTATGGGAGTTGAATTCAAGAGTAATGCTTATACCTCCAAAGCTTCAAATGGTACAGTTAGATCGTTTCATAAATTCAGGTATGATGTATGATAAGGCAAAAGAAAAGTGGATTGTCTAACTCGTTCACTTCTTATTATTCCTTTCATTTACTTTTTCTAACATTTCTAGTAATAACTAATTCATTGGGCGAGACATCATAAGATTTCATGATGCGCTGCCCATTACTATGGCCATTCCTTCAATACTTCTGGCTCTCAGGAGTCCCTTTTGAAGGATACTCGGCCAAAGTGTGACCGTTAGCTGGCGTATTCTCTTATGTGTGTCCACCCTTCAGGTTTTCTTTTGACAGGAAGAACCATTGCGGTGCTTTGTACCTTTACACTTGGCACATCTATGGCTGCACGACTAGGCCCAATTCCAATGGCAGCACATCAGATTTGTTTGCAGATTTGGTTGGCTGTGTCTCTTCTTAATGATTCTTTAGCTCTTTCTGGTCAGGTAAGTCTGCTTTAGATATGTAGCTTGAAAATTTAGCTTGGCTTGATTCCCATGAAAATATGCTATTTACTTTTTGCAAGTTTGTGTGCTCATGAGTTGCTTATGCACAAGTCCTAATTTTTTCTGCTTCGCAGTCTTATATTGCTCTATTTTTAGGCACTGCTTGCAGGTGCTTATTCTCAAGGTGACTACAAGCAAGCTCGATTAATCATTTACAGGGTTTTACAGGTGCATTTGGTTACAAACTATCCAACATCTTGTTTTAGAAGTTGCATATGTGTGCTTAAAATTATTTGTTTCTATCTGATATATATTCTTCTGCCTCATGTCCCCAGATTGGGCTACTGACAGGAATTGGTTTGTCTATTTTACTCTATCTCTGTTTTGGCATTTTTGTGGAACTATTTACAACAGATTCTTCTGTATTGGAGATTGTCCGTTCTGGTATTCTGGTATGATCTCTTCTGTTCTGGGTTTGAGTTCCTGAAAATTGATGTGATAGCTTATAGGTTAATATTTCTGGTCGTCTGCAGTTTGTTGCAGGCTCACAGCCCATCAATGCTCTTGCGTTTGTTTTTGATGGGATTTATTATGGAGTTTCAGACTTCAATTATGCTGCATATTCTATGGTATGTGTGCATCTGGAAAAATAGTTGGTCCATCTTGGGGCCTGTCTTGTGATTCCGGCATTTTAGGGGCATAGGAATGAAAATTTGATGCTTATGTTCAGGTCTTGGTTGGATTTACATCTTCATTGTTCCTATTCTTGGGGGCACATGCTTTTGGACTCGCAGGAGTCTGGGCAGGGTTGTTTCTTTTTATGAGCTTACGGTTGGTTGCAGGAATCTGGAGGTATCAAAACTGAAACTAGATTTCTACTTCGATGGTTATGAAACTTGTCTTGACTATGGTTGATTGTGCAGGTTGAATACCCAGGCTGGGCCATGGAAGATGCTTCCGACTGAAGTGGACATTGAGATCGTTGACTAGTGATTATTATATTATGCTCACATACATTTACGGGATTGGTATACGCAATGGATGTTAACTCAAATTCATGGGGTATTTCTGGTCAAGAGTTTAGCGGCTGCCTTGAAAGAGAAGAACAAGAACTGCCAGCATGTGATGAAAGATACTTCAGATTGTCTGCCAATACAGTTTTCTCATCAACCAAATTGACTCAAGGGATATATACTTGCAGAAGATTCAGTCAAAAGAGGGTGAAAAAAGTTATACATGAGAGACTAGCAAGTGTACAGGTTACCCCCAGTTTGATGCCACTCATGTTCGAAAGTGCAACGATTTTCTCTTCCATATTGCTCATCACGTTTAGGGAATCCACTGGGTTACCATCTCGGCTGTCTTTCTCTATCAGGTCCCGAATTTACGAGGTCCCCATTTTTGCAGAAATCGTGTTTGTTCTCTCTCTTATGGAGAGTTTAAAGATTGTACATCGTATTCATCTTTCTCTCGTGTTCTTTCCCTAATATTTTTTTGTAAATACATTCTTTCTCAGTGCACCATGGTGTTCAATTTTAGACAATCTCTCATTTTGCTTGAACCGTACGTACGATACTGATTTGAAGTGAAACCTTGGCACCTGGCACGTCACATGGCAATCGAGACAGGTACTGCAAGTTCTGTACATGGGATTATCTCGTTTCATTTGGTTGAATAAGATGGGCTTTACACAGGAATTTAGCGAGAAATACGACATTTTTTTTTTCCATGTGTTCCAACTATGCTTCCGGAGATTGGGCCGTTGTATATGCTAGTAGACCCGTCAGATGAAATGGAGATGGCGATTGCTACTTCTGATCTCTTAGGCAGAATGAACACAACAAAAATGCTCCAAGAAATATGAGACAGTACTGCCATGTGTGCGCCTTTCAGAAGGTTGGTATGGCTTACATACTAAATTGCTTTATCATCAAGGTAAAACAGAAGTTACACGGACCCGTTCTGATCGGGAGTTCCCTCCCAAGTTCTCCGCTACCACTTGTGTTAGGACAAGAAATGGACGGACTGTTAGTCATCCATTTGAGTGGCATGATGGAACTCTACAGTGGTGGCTTACTCGCCATGTGTTAGAACAAGAACGAACTTCTACGTCTTGTGTATGACTTTGCAGTGGGTTGGTTTGCTTGCCTACGTTTTGGTGAAACTAACACAGGCTGATTGTAGATCCACAAAGCCAGCGTGACCCAGGTGACATGTAAGGGTGCATGGGAGACGAAAGTACTCGTCTAGGTCATGTCTTGGCCTAAACCATGCTGAAGCTAATGACTGGGTGGGTTATGAAAGCCCCGGTCATGCTCGCCCAAAGATTGGCTCCACCATTTATATGGAAGAAAGCTATTCCATGTGTGCTCGTGGGGTTGCGGTCGCAGAGCTAAATGTTTGTGAATGATTGCTTTGATATGATGGGCCGAATAAACAGTTCAGTTTAATTTCTTGCAAAGGTTTGCTTATACCTGGAAGGCTGTGGATGGCAATCGGATTTTCCAGAAAATCTAGGCAAGGAAAAGGGTTCGACTATCTTGAAAATCTTCATTTTTCTGCAAGAAATCTCAAAGATTATTGGCATGCATAAAACATATAGAAACACAAACACACATTATTACAAACTCTTTTCATCACCTTGACACAGCATTTCTCTTGGAGCAGCATTCGCCTTTCAGTGCTAGTCATAAGATCACAATATTTTGTTCAAAAAACATGCCAACGGTATGGTCCCAATCACGCCGCCTTGGCAAGCATTAAGTAGAAATGCCCAAGACAAATATCGAGTAGCGGTTGAGAAAAGGAGTGAAATATTACTCTACGCAACTGAGTACTGCTTATTTCACGAAACTCGCACAACATTTCTAAGAACTCTTAAATCACAGCCCAATGCCAATCCGGTTGAATTCAGAAGTGAACATTGCTTCCTCTAGGGATCAGTTTGCTACAACATCAAGAGAAATATCTCTACATCAGTCAGCACCAAGCTTCATGATGCCGAAAGCGTTGAAGTGCACTCACGAACAGATCACCAAAAATGCAAGGTAATACACCTTAATAATATTAGGTACAGGTGTAACATTCCTCATAACTAAACCAACTGAAAAAAAAAAAAATCTACCCCGGTACATGTAGAGGTGGAAAATCTCGCGAACACCTTCTCTTTTCATTGTTTATGCGCCAATGTTTTCAATATCAGCTCCTTTGTCAATCCTCTTTATAATTCCCGCAATCACCTGAAATAAGTAAATTGTGAGGGTTTTCCAGCACAATGAAAAATTAAAGGGCTAGCATATTCTGTCAGACTGTAGGATTTCAGGTAAAAGAGAGAAATGGATATCATTTTGGTTATTAAAGAAAAACCCATGTATATGTTCGACCAACTTAAAGTTCATAAGCAGCAACTCCTAATCCATTAAAAATCAATTTTCTCCCGTGCCGTGAAATATGCAAAGTAAAAGAGGAGGTGGACTAGAATAAAGTCAATAAACGTTGTAAAGGACAAAGGGGGAGAAAACCCTTCTGACATACCGACTTCTTTCCTCGTTATATCTTGAATATGACAACAGCATTATATTATAAGGAAAAGAAAACAAGAAAAACTAAATAACCAAATGCAAATGGAATAGTGCTAAGGGGCAGAAGTCAGAGGTACAGATTATGCCTATGCCGGATGCATGTTTCTCTTCCTACAAATAAGGGCTTTCACAAACCTTGCCAGGACCCAGCTCGTAACTTTTCTTCAGACCCTTGGAGATCAGCGTTTTCACTGTTGTTTCCCATTGAACTGGTGAAGTGACCTGCAACAAAGTCAATCACCTGGATAGTTATCCCACTGAATAATGGCTACATAAGGGCATAAATATTTAAGCAGCAGTAAGAAGCCAACCTGACGAGCCAAGATGTTCTTAATAGTTGTGGGATCCGAATGTGGCTGTGCATCAACATTAGATATCACTGGTATCCTTGGTCTTTTAAATTCAGTTGTCGCCAAAGCTGCTTCCAGCCTTGAAACGGCTAGTTCCATGAAACTAGTATGAAAAGCACCAGCAACTGCAAGCCGTACCTACCAGGGAATGCAACAAATGCTTAGGAACCTGACACCCAGATTGACTCGCCTGTTTTTACAAACCATGAATTTGGATAATAGTTTCTACCAACTACCAAGTACTCCTACAGCCTATGTTAACGATACAGCATGGCCCATACTCCTTTTCTCGCAATCAATGCATTCATGAAAATGGTCCTCCCCCTCGGCAAGTGGGGATCTGGGGGAACCCAGTGCATCAGGCAAACTGGCGTTATGCCAGGAGATGCACCTTGGTATCAAACTCCAGACATCTTTCAGTTTGAAGGTCTAAAGCCAGGCCACTAGCAGGTAAATTTTCATGTTTGATACAATTATCATAAATATCAGCGTTTTTCCAGAGAAAGTGGAACTGTGGAAGAAAAGTAAAATAAGAGAAATGAAAAAAAGACAAAAAATGTGATATTCCGTTATAACAATAAAAATAGTGTTTTTATTATGTTGTTTCAAAAAAGAATGGTTTTAATATATTTTACATTTTTTTTTTGCTTTTAACATTTTAATAATTATTTTGAATTTTTACCAATGTTTTTGTAAGGAAAATAGGAGAAAACTCAAAATTTCATAATTTATTTTATTCTTATTTTTTATTTTTAAAATTCCTGAGTTTTTCCTGAGAAAAACAAACTTCTTGTTTAATATCCAAGGAAAATCTCGCTATTATAAACCTGAGGATGAAATTTGTGACTATGCTTGAAATTCTGAGGAGATGAAAACAGCCAAATATGATTATATGTCACAATCTTGGCCTGACAGAACAATGGCAAATGCTCAAAGGAGAAAAGAACAAATATTACGATGAGAATACTAACTGTCATTCGAGCCTTGAATGACTTGGCCTTGGCCTCTACTGCTTCCACCCCTTTCAGACCACCAGAGACGGCATAGTTTCCCTACATTAACACAGAATTCCAGTTCACTAGGTGAGGAATAATAAACTTTTCTCCACCCAATAATTGTATAAATAGATGAGAAGGAATCATGTCATTGCTTCAGATTTACTTACAGGGCAAAGAAAATTTGCAATCTGCACTTTGTTTTCAGCATCAACCTCTTCATTTGCTGCATCACATAGCAATTGAACCTTCTCCGAGTCTAGGCCTATAACACTGACCATGGCACTTCTAGCAGCATCAGAAGCTTCCTAGAGAAAATAGGATGAACCTTGAATACCTTTAGTATACAGCAAGAGAATGCCAATAGCAGCTCATAGATTTCACTGCTGGAAGCTTACCTGCATGGCTTCTCCTCTCAATTTCACAAGCTTGAGGCCATCTTCAAAACTTATAGCAGAAACAATAAGACAAAAAGAATAGTTATTTTAGTGGAATATTGAGGTCCCACATGGAATGCCAGACCAACCAGGAAAAAAATATTTATGAGACATGACAATTTCCTCATAAACTTTAACGGATTCCGTAAAAACATAGAAAAAGTTATGCACAAAAACAGGAAAGGAGTAAACAGCAGTCACATTAGAGCAATCAACAGAAAAGTTTTTCAAGTACTTGCATGTTAATGCAGATAAGTACCTAAAAGCTCCTGAAAATGCAAGAGCCGTGTATTCTCCCAAGCTAAGGCCACAGGTGACATCAACTGCATCTAGTATTTGCTGACCTCCATCACGAGCACGAAGCATCTCAACTGCTGCCAAGCTTGTGACATAGATCGCAGGCTGCAAAGACATTTCTTGTAACTCAGGCATCACAAACCATGTTGTTACCAATAATATTGCTTAATGCTTCAGGAAATAACAAGAAGAAACAGAAGTATATTACTGGAAAGGTATAACCATGTGCAGCATAATAAATTAATATGAAGCTGACATGAATCTAAGGTTCTAAATGCATGAACGAAGCTGAGCATCTGAAGCCCAGTCTATATTGAAACAACACAGAAAATTTTCATAATATCAGATTAAAGGGGGCTATTGTGTTAAGGTTGATTCTTTTACGTGCTCTACAAAACCTTTAGCATGAAAATTTTGGAAAGATAAGAACAAAGTATTATGGGAGGAATGCGAAGTTCAACCAACCAAAGGTTGAGGAATATTTCGTGGCTAAGTGAGGAAAATAAAACAAGGCGACTTGATTTATGTTAAACAGAACGGCAGTAAAGAAGATAAGATAACTAATGTGAGAAAAGAAGAAGAAAGGTAATTGATGAGGTAATGACAACTTACGTAAGCAATGCATGCAAAGCTACAAACAGGTAAGTGATATAATTTGAGTTCTGATTATCAGGTACATCTCATTATCAAAATTATCTCACCCTAAAAATTTGTGACGAAGAAATTATCATTTCCTTCGATAAGAGCATGCAAGTTATACTGTTATATAAATGCTTTCCAAAGTATAGGTCAATGTTTGTCAAGAAAAGAGAATCTAAAAACACAAAAGGCTAATAAGCTGGAGTTTGCAACGCAATCAGCAATGAGAGATGTCCAACAGACATATTGGACAAGTCCAATAAGCTGAACACAAACAAAAGTGTATGTAAAGAGTTCCCAGAATAAGCTTTGAATTCCTTATCATACTGTAAAATAAAACCATAAAGCCTTATACATGATAATCGATAAATCCTTATTAAACAAATGACCTACAACATAGCGGCAAACTCACCGATATTCATCATGCAGTTGAGTCGACATGGCTTATCTACAAATGGACCAATATTTCACACAGAATGTGCTTTCGGGTAAAAGTTGGAATCGGAAACGTCAGACTTTGTGACAAGAAAACGACTTGAAAGCTTGGATATCTCAGCCAATTCATGTTTCTAAAACCGTAACGTTATATGTTATTTTTTTACACCATGGATGAGTGGGTTACCTGAATCAATCAAAATTCCACAGAACTAAAAAAGCCGAATCTGCTAACTACTTTCACAGCATTTTATTCCAACTTTCGCTCCCTACTAGAGAGAGAAAAATAACGAACACGAAATCGGTCAATTTTACTTGATAATATTTGCTAATGTGAAGAAACGGAAACGGACAAAAGTTCAAGAACGGACTTCATTTTGCTAGCGTATTGTGGAGGATAATCAAATAATCCAGAAAGCGAGAAACTACACAATATTTTCATCCTCATTCCAAAGGAGTACCTGGCTTATCACAGTTGAATCCAGTTTATCTTTTGGCCCATTGATGCACACGTCAAGAAGATCGTACCTATACCAAGAACATCGCCAAAACAAAAGTTTTAAGATTTTTGTATCAAATAAGCACTTCAAGACAATAGCTCTCATATGAAGGGACTATGTAGCTCTTCACTTGAAAGAAGGGAAAGACATAACGGGATGGAAAGCGTGACTTGGAAAAAAAAGATAGCAAGAGATGTAAGCAAATATTGGACCATTTATAGCCTACCCAAGTATTTCATTTGCTTTCTGGAACAGATCTGCAGCAGCTTGCACATTCTTAGTCTCTTGGCCCATTCCCACAGTCTGTGCACCCTGCACAAGACAAGGATAACTATTTCATAAAAAATTAAGACAAGTGAGGCAGAACTAAGAAATCAAACCCGCACAAACAAGTAGTTAACTCTTCCGTGAAAAATTAAACAAGAAGAGAAAGAGATTCACAGGCACAGGAAGCTACTGATGCTATAATGATCGATGCACAGAGAAATATCAAAGAATGCAATCTAACCTGACCAGGGAAGAGAAAAGCACAAGTTGGCTTGTAATCGGAGAATAACGCGTCGTCGACGACGGCCTGAGTGGCTGCGGGCGACGTGCTCATCATCTGAACGATTGATCTCCGAAATGAGACCGCCATTCGCCCTCGAACCGCATTAGTAAAGCCTGAGAGATCAGCACCATTATGGATCTTGAGAGACGATTCGAGAGAAGAAAGCCTCCTGCATCTCGAAGGGAAGCAGGTGATCTTGGGCGCGGCGGATTGTGCCCTCAAAATGGACGGAGCCGAAGAACACATCGTCGCAGAGAGAGAAAGGGGGAGAGAGAGGGAGAGAGAGTCGAGGAACGAGGAACAGCAAAGAGGAGCAGCAGAGTAGGATATACAGGAAGGCGAGCATGGTGATTTACTCGTTGACGTGATTGCCCTCGGCGTTCTCTTTGTTTTCCCAGGAAGATTTTGAGGAGAAGGCGTAAATCCTAATAAACTCCGACGTTTTTCCTTGAAGTTGAGCGTGCGATGAAACCTTCCAAGTAGATGCACACGAGTGTACCATGCTCAAAGGCCAAAGCCCACGCAACAGAGGGGGTTTGAAGGGCGCCAACGCCGGCCCCAGCAGTTTTTTTTTTTTGTTTTCTCCGAAGTATCTGGAAATACACAAATAAGTGCTTCTTGTTTTCTCCGCTATACTTTTCGTTTTTCTTGTTTTCTCCGCTGTACTTTCTTCTAGGAAGACTTGGCTGAAATTCTTTGCAATTTTTCTTCAGGGTCATCAAACACTACCTAACCAAACGTAGCGTTTGCGCCCCCACAGCCAAAACTCTGGAATCATCATCCAGAATTTTGGTTCTGAAATTGATGAAATAGGAAAGAATCTTTCATTTTCCAGAACCCAGTCATGTTTGCATTTTATCATTTTATGGATCTGTTTGGAAGAATGAACGGTTGGTTATGCGGTGTCTTGAAAAATTTTCAAAAGATATGGGGCGTCAATTAAAAAGCCACAGGACATTTTGAAATGATTGTTTTTTCGATTCTTGGTCGTCTCGTCCTCTCCGTTAAGAGATGTTCATATCTGATCTCCAGACTATTCCGACGATCGATATGGTTGCGGCATCGAAGGCTGACGGTGGCATTGACGAAAGTCGGAGGAGAAAACCCAATGCTTTGGATCGGTGGGTTTCTCGAAGATTTTCATTTTCGTTGTTGTTTCTTTTATTTTTTAATGCCGGAAAAAGATGAAGGTCGTCCACTGAAGGAGTGAAGGCGGCATCGTCGAAGCCTGGAAAGGACCTGTCGCTCTCTCTCTCTCTCTCTCTCTCTCAACAGAGTCCGTCGCCGAAAACCCCTGTGATTTGTGCATCGAGGTAAATAACAGAAACCAGCATGTTGTTCTGAAACTCCACATTCGGTCAGCGAAATAACGAAAAAAAAAAAAGATGGATGAAAGGAAACATGGCACGTAGCCCAAAGATCTACTTACTGAACCATTGCTAGTGAGTTCATGATTAAACGAAGCTTTCACACGGCCGTCTTCCCGTGGTAGGCGAACCAAGGACATCCTCATAAGCAAAACGGGATGGATATCACCCTCAAGAGAAGCAACCCCTGTAAAAATTTTTTGAGTATGCAACCTAAACAGAGATGGGGATGTCTACCATTAGATTCATACAATTCACATTTGAACTGGATTTTATTGAATAACAGAAGTAAATACTTTTTTGGTGAGCGAGAGAATTATGATCCATCACCCAGAAAAGAGCTGAAGCCCCTCCTCTTCCATTGCCGCCAAGGTCTACGGCTGCATCGGCATCTTGGAAGTGCTTAAGGAAATGACACGGGTGATGTCATTTTTATGCCACCAGCTAGACCAGCAAGGTTATGCTCCTTGTTATGCCTCTTATTGCAGATAGTTTAGTACTTTGTTGCAATATAAGAGAATTTGGAGCCAGTAAAGAATGGTATCAGGCTTATGTTTCTTATCTCTTTCTGACGGCAAAAGTGGGATCTGTTTTTAGTCCCTCATAATTTCAAAAAAGAACTTTATAATTTTCTTAATGAAAACATGAATGTTCATTAAAAATATAAAATAAGAATCTGAACTCCTGTTAACTAATAAAAGACAGCGGCCAAAGCCATTAAATGTAGTATGTAATAAAGGGTGACATTGAGAAATGGAATGCAGCCAACTGTTATTGTTGCTAAGTGAACAAAAGCCCATTTCAAGGCCTTATTTGACAGTCTTTATAAAATATTACTAGAAATATCATAAAAGATGGGCCCATAAACCAATCTTTTGGTACATCAAGCATGCCCAACCTACTTTAATTTTTTTTGGATATCAACACTTAATTTGGCAAAAGAATATAAAACTAAAAAATGTACATCATAAGCATTTTTAAGCCGGTTCAGCGTAAATCAAACATTAGGTCACCTCACTTTTCAGCCACTATGTTTATCGAAAATGGCAAAACAGAACAAAAAAAAGATGCAATCGCCAGAAATTTTAACCGATCATTTTTAGCCCACACCTAACGGAAAATGACCGGAGCGGTAACGCCAGGCCACAACGATACCAGTCAAGCATTTTCTAGCCCCCACATGGCCAGAACCGGTCGTAGGGAAGTAAATATTCGGAGCGGAACACGACACTGGGATAGTGTTCTTAAAAGGCGTACTCCAAGTCCTAATCAGGTGTTCAAGATTCAGAGATTCTTTTAATTCTTTATGCTTGTGTGACTATAAACTTGCTCTTTATGCTTGTGTGACTATAAACTTGGGTGTCGGTCAGCACATCGTCGGTTCAACTCCGGTATGTGCTACAATCTTGGATAGTAAACCACTGGATCACGATACTCTGTTTAATACTGCAGCCTACCCAGCTTTCGATACACCCGAGCCTTCGAGCCTCTTTTTCGTAAAATAAACTCTTAAGAGATTCGAAATAAAAGGTAATAGAACCATAACGATTTGCAGTATAAAAATGTCCACAAAAATATTTATTTTAGCAGAGTTTAATGGTACTTAACATAGCATTGACATTTTATTATAGTTACTTAAACTAAGACATTTTTCAATTACAGCTCCTGCAGAGACGTGCTTGTAAATATTCCTACAAAATTCACATGCCGTCAATTATACCAACCGGTCAGGCAGCACCGTCCCAACTCCTGTACAGAAAGAGAAAAAAGAAACTTGACTAAACTAGACCTGTAACGGTAGAAGTTAAAAAGCAGCAAGAGAAGTTCTTCAATTGAAAGCACTTTTACATTACAATAAGTCACAAGATAGAGGGGAACAAGGCCAAAAATCAACCGCCATCCGTAATACACAATTCAAACCAATCAAAAACCAAAAGTGCAAAGAGAACCAACACAGCAAGCAGGCAGTTATTTTCTGTTGCTTAAAATCATACTCCTGGTAGAACTTCTGAAGCCTCAAACGTAAAGAACACTTGCTTGTTCAATCGAAATTAACATTGACAGTAAATGAACTCAACAAGGAACCCTCATTTGACAAATCACAGAAGACCTCAAGTGAATGCGTAACCTAGACTTGTAAAATAGAAAAGGAAAAGCAGAATGAAAAGTTATGCAATTGAAACGTAGTATGCCACAGTAAGTCACAAAATGGAGGGATTGGGGACACACAAAATGCTAACAATCCACCCCAGCAGTGATACATAATTTAAATCAATCAAAAACAGTAGTACAGAAGAGTTCAAAGAAGCAGGTAGTTTACTTACTTTCTGATGCTCCCAGAACCAGAAAATAATAGTTTTATGGAACCTTTGAAGCCTTAAACTAACAAAAATACTCGATCTTGTTCAATGAAAATTTACATCTTGCACCTGAAACAAACAAATGAAGTCCAAAAAAAGCTTCCAAGGATGAACAAAGAACTTGGGTAGGGAAATTCAAAAAAATAGAAAAATCACTTTGCAGGCCAGAAATCTACTAAATTGAATACATAAAATCTCTTCTAGAATATCCAAAGATGAATATCAGCCATAATGTATGATCAAAATTTTCTCCACTGCCTTCTTCCGCATTCCTCAGATAAACAGAAATGAAGTAACAAGAACGTAAAAGTACCTCTAAGCAGCATCTCAGAATCCCAAATTACTGCTGTCATATGAAATGCTCGAGTGCCTACAAGGCCACATCATTCCCTGACTGAATGATAACAACAGCAGTGATGAAGTAAATTATAACGCAGTTAATTTCATTGAATGTGTTACCTGTTCTCAGGAGCACCATTGACGAGCATTTTGAAACATCTTTAACCATGGACTGGGAGCTTTTTTACCAACTTCCCATTCCTTTGGGTACCATGGGTACTGCCACATTAGGAAACAACGTTCTGGATGTGGCATCATAGCAAGGTGTCTTCCATCTTCGGAACAGAGGGCAGCAATACCCAGTGGAGAACCATTAGGATTGAAAGGGTAAGATTCAGTAACATTACCATCATCATCAGTGTACCTTACTGGGGCCAAGCTTGATTGAAGTACATGTTTGAACACCTCATCATCAGGAAAATAAGCACGCCCTTCACCATGAGCAGCCCAAACACCAAAGGTACTACCCTCCATGCCTTTCAGCATTATAGAAGGAGAATCCATTATTGTAACACTTGTGAACCGGCACTCAAAACGCCCAGATTCATTGTGAATGAACCTTGGCTGTAGAGCATCACTAGTCGCGCTGATCCCATCCAACTTATACCCAGGTACCCACCCAAGGAGTGCCATGAGCTGACAGCCATTACAGATCCCAAGGCTGAATGTGTCTGGGCGATTAAAAAAATCTTGGAACTGACTCAGGAGGGAGTCATTGTATCTTATTGATGCTGACCATCCTTTAGCTGAATCCAATACATCAGCATAGCTGAAGCCACCAACAAATGCAACTCCACAGAAACTTTGGAGGGAAATTTTTCCATTCAAAATGTCCGCCATTGAAACATCCCAAGGCTCAAAACCAGCAAAATAAAAGGCAGCTGCCATTTCCCTATCACCATTACTCCCTTCTTCACGAATGACTGCCACTTTCGGTTTAGAGCTAATTAGCATCAGCTTCTGGTCTGTAAAATGGGGCGTAAAAGATAATTTCCAAGAAGGTGCATGTCTAGTCTTAAGGCCCTCTTTCTCCAGTTGCACACAAGATGGTAGCCTCTGCAGTTTTTCAAGATTGAAGCTTGTTTCCTCCCACAAGTCCCTAAGGAGGGTCATCTTCTCATGTAACTGAGGCTTACCATCAATAAGAATATCTGCATATGGAGATTCAGTGACGGAGCCAATTATCTCAGCTGAAACATTGAAAGCACCAAGCTTTTCTGTTACCAAATCAACATTATCCTTTGCAACCTCCAAAACAAGCCCAAGCTCCTCGGCAAAAAGTGTTTCAAAGATACCATTGCCTTTTGATGGCAAATTCACTTGCACTCCACAATTCCCTGCAAATGCCATTTCAAGGATGCACACAATGATGCCACCATCACTAACATCATGACCAGATGAGACAAGACCTTGAGCAATCAGATCTTGGACAGCTTCAAATGATTGCTTAAGGTACATAACATCATCCAGATCAGGGCATTCATCACCAATCTGTTTGAAAACTTGACCTAGAACCGAACCACCTAACCGCCTTTTTGCTTTAGCCAGATCAATGTGCAGAAGAACACCATTATCCCCAAGCTTCAGATCTGGTGTCACTGTCTTTGTTATATCTGGGCAGGTCACATAAACACTAATAACAAGATTTCCAGGGGCTTTGACAACTTCACCGGATGCATGTGCTGCCATAGATAAGCTGTCCTTCCCACCATCTATTGCTATACCAAGCTGAATCATTGTCTCACAGAGGGCCTCAGCAGCATCATACATGCATGCCCCCTCACCATCAAGTTTAGCAGCATACATCCAGTTCCCACTGGCTTTAACATCACCCAGCGACGTCACTTTAGCCCATACAAGATTTGTTAATGCTTCTCCAACAGCTAGTCTAGCCATTGCTTTGGGGTCCAATAAACCCTTGATTGGTTGTTCACCAATAGCACATGCACCACCAGTTAAATCTGTGTGAGTCTGGGCAATGACAGCAACATCAGAAAGAGGGAGTTGCAAGGCACCCACTGTTTGTTGCTGGGCAACCAGACCTGTGACACACCGATCAACTTTGGTTGTCAGGAAGCGCTTTGAACAGACTGAGGGAAGACGCAACACCCTGTTAAGGGCATCCATTATTGAGACCTCGGGGTAGACATGAAAGGGTTGATGGGCTTCAATTGTCCTCTTGAATTCAAACTGTTTCTGAGGCATGCTGCCAAGCACTTTTTCAAGGTCTAGATCCACTATAGGAGATGGGGGTGGAAGTCCAGATGAGTGACATTTTTCTACAGCAAAGCTGTCTACCAACACAATCTTCCCATCACCACTGATGTTCCCAATAACTGCTATAGGCACCCTTTCCCTCTGACATATGGAGTCCAACAACATCCTGCTCTCTGGCTTCACCAACAATGCATCTTGTTCTTGGTACTCAGCACCCCATATTTCTAAAACTGACATTGTATCATCTCCAACTACTATGGATCGAATGTCAATCTTGGCACCCTTGGGATAAATTATTTCCTTCACAACATTGCAATTCCCTCCAGCACCTTGATCATGAATGCTGATTATTGGGTTCTTTTCCCCCATTTCTATGCATGCACGTATAACACGATATAGTTTCTGGGCCATCTCAGCATCCCCACGTTGAACAGCATTGAAATCTAGTTCTGCATCATTCTGGCCACTAACCATGCTGGATGCTGCTCCACCACCCATACCAATCCTATATGCTGGGCCACCAATTTTTACCACCAACATCCCAATCTCAGGTTCTCCCTTAGTTATATGCCTGTGATCGATCTGACCAATGCCTCCACTAAACATTATAGGTTTCAGCCACTCTCGCCTCTCCCCATTTGTTAATCGCATCCCAAAAGTGCGTGTATAGCCCTGAATAAGGGGCTCCCCAAACTTGTTGCCATAATCTGAAGCACCATTGCTGGAATCTATAAGAATCTGCAAGGGGGATGCCAAGTTTGATGGGTATGAGAAAGAGTCATCCTCCCAAGGAGCATAAGCACCATCAATATTAAGGTTACCCACACAATAGCCAGCTGTTGAAGCAACAACAAATGACCCCAACCCTGTAGCATGTGTATCTCTTATTCGACCTCCTGCACCCGTCTCTGCTCCAGGATAAGGTGCCACAGCACAAGGAAAATTGTGTGTTTCTGCAGTGAATAGAATATCAAACTGACTGGACGATAGACATAATGGGGAAGGGGATCCAGGCATCGTCGGAAGCAATGGTTGCACTTCAAATCCTCGGATAGCACTGGAGTTATCCTTAAAACCAATAACAGAGTTGTTTGGATTTGCTTTTAATGGGCTCTTCACAATCTGGAAAAGAGTTCTATCCATCGGCTGTCCATCAATAACAAGCTTTCCATTAAAAAACCAGTGTCTAGAATGCTCGCTATTTGACTGTGCAATATCAAAGAGCTCCACAGTTGTTGGATTGCGCTTGATGTCATCCCTGAAGAGCTTAGTATAGTAATTGATATCGTGGTCATCATAAGCAAGACCCATTCTTTGATTGATCTCCTCCAATGCTTCTTTCCCTCTCTCAATGACGGGCACCTCTGCAACTTCATCAACCACGGCATTAGTCTTGAATGAGGCCAGCTTGCTAGGGTATATGCACTCGGTCATCCTGTCATAAAGCATAGAAGCAATCTCTCTAACTTGATCTTCTCCTAGCCCATTCCCTCCATCCTTGAGGTAGAGCAAATACCTTCGAGAACGCTCAATTCGCTCCACCTCCGTCAAATTGCAAGACTTACAGATGGAAACAGCATTGGCAGACCATGCAGTGGTGAAGGATAAACGTGGTCCAACTTCAATCAACACAGTTGATTCATTACCAATCTCTTTATGAAAGAAACTTCCATCCTGTAAATTCTCAGGCTCATAAGTTTCCCTGAGCAGCCACTTGAGTATGCAGAGCTTCTCATCAGACAAAGCAGATTTCAAACCAACATTGAAGCATTGCTCCGTCTTGATGCTAATCACATCACCTGATATCTTTTGAACTACCTTCAAGAGCTCAGCTGTGGCGCTTGGCCGGAGAAATGGAACCCTGTAAAAGTGCACTATCTCAGGCAACTGCAACTGATCCAATTGACCTGATTCTCCTTCAACAACACCCAACAAGCACTTGGGAGCCACTGCTGTTCTCTTAGCTAAACGGGGTATCCTCGAGGACTTTTGGTAACACACACCACCCAAATGGAATCTATTGTTCCATAACACGTTACAATTATAGGGGCTTCTAGCCAAAGGCAGCTTCTTCCGCCAAGTACCCTGAAACAAAATGACTCAAAATCAAGAAAATTTCACCAAACAAGAACATGAAAACCAAATATTTTAAGCATATAGAATATACTCATATTCCAACATCAAGAAAATCAATGGCTTAGCAAGACAAAAGTTCAAATAGCCAGCACCAGCGAACAAAGCATACCGCTAAAAATTTTGAAGCAGAAATATCAGTGGAAGAGGCCATAGCTCCTATACTCAATCAAGTTTTTCCTGTTCACAGTCACAAAGAAAGAGAGACATGATAAACATGAATCACATAAAAAAAAACCACCAGGAGAACAATGTTGTCAATATTGCATGGTGTTGCATGTCATCAGACTGGCCACCATTCTACATTGTTTCAAAGTTCAAGCAAACTTCATTGTGACTATTTCCAAGAGCATATTACATAATATATATACACTATTGCCAAATAAGATTTCTTTGACTATTGTCAAAGAACATGCCCTAAGTGAAATGGCCATTTTCAAGCACCTACTTTGAAAACTCATTGTGTTCTTTTTTACATGAAGCCCATAATCAGCTTCGCTAGAGATTACCTTAGCCAGGTTCAAGCCTTGTCAAGCTCAACCCAAGTTCGAGCTGAGCTCAAGAAAGCTATACTACGAGTTGAGGTAAGTCCTCCCCCCCCCCCCCTCCCCACCTGCCCCCCTCCCCCACCCCAACCCAATCCCCCAGTCTCAGTCCTAGCTTGGCACATGGACAGTCTTTACGTCATGTAGCAATTGGTTTAAGAGCTTCAACTTGAAGGCCGAGAGGAAAATGAAACAGTAGAATTGAAGAAATGGAACTCAAGTGGGATTGAACTACCACAACACCATTTCGTTTCAACTAACGCCTAGCAACGCAACGCAAGCAAAATAAGATATGTTTTAGCAAAGGCCAACTGTAATCACATCCTTAATAGAAACCTACAACCTTAATGGGTAAACCAAAAGCAGCCGTCTAAATTCTCCCCAATAACAATAAATCCGTAACAGAAGTCCACGCACCCTTTGATCAATATCACAAACACATTTCCAGTCACACCTTCTCTCTCTCTCTCTCTCTCTCTCTCTCTCTCTCTCTCTCTCTCTCTCTCTCTCTCTCTCTCTCTCTCCCTCTCCCTCTCTCGCTCTCTTTCTTTTTATCCAGTTCATATAGTTTAATGGGCAAAGCCGCTGTTTTTTAGAGGATGCCATTTAAATGCATGAAAGGGGTGTATTCCCCATTTCCACATCCCCTCCTATTCCCCATTTACATTTTCCCCTTTCTCTGAACATACATGTATCCAGGAAGGGTTTTTTACAGCATACCTGGAATAAATAAAGTAACAAAACGATCAGCAGCAACAGCAGAGAAGCGACTGGAGTGAGCTGCAGTTGTCACGAGCACCAGAAGCAGGCACCGAAATCACTGGATGATGCCTGGCGCTCAACACCAATGTTGATAGCAGCTCGGAGGATGAAGAAACAAACGTCGAATGGCTCGAGCAGACCGTTCCTCACAACCATGCACTAATCCCTTCTCCGACAGGCAATATCCTGGACGGTTACGACGATAAACAACGGCGACGAAATCCCCTCAATCCAGTAGAAGTTGAAACGTCGCGTTAAAACAGTGGCACCCACGTTTCCCACGGCGGAAGAAGGAAAACAAAAAAACGGAAGAGAGAGATGTTCCCTGCCAAAGGCGAAGCAGAGAGAGAGAGAGAGAGACACGGTCACTCCACAGGAGTGCAACACTGCAGTCGCGAGGAGAGAGTTTCGAGCGAGGGAGCGAGGGTTTCGAGTGGAGTATCGAAAATGGGAAACATCGAGGGCATTTGCGTTCTCGGAGGACCGTCCGTGGTATTATGTCCGGTTCAGGGGTCGTTTGATAACTGTTCAGTTCAACGGAATGGACAGGACGTCTACATCACTGTCGATTTTGCTAAAAAAGAATGGGCAGATAAGATCACATTAAGAATCTTCATCCATTATATCATTTTTTTCAGTCGACAAACTTTTATTCTATAAAAACCAAAGGAAAAAAACAAGGCAAAAAGAATGAAAAAAGAAAAAGGAACGAACTTTGTATGGTCCTTCTGCATTAGGTATATACTAACACACTCCCACATTAGAACGAAGCCGTTGTTCGAGACGGCTTCGGGTAAAGAGAATGCAGCCGCTCTGTTACGAAAATCAAACGCCTTATTAGGACCTTTCTTTAAAAGCGGTCCTGACTAATTTAATTTTAAAGCCTGCGAAATTATTTCTTTATTTTTTAAAACTCTAGCTTAATGGTGAGACGAATATTTTTAAGAATATTCCGAAACGCAGCATATCAAAATTAAATCTTACCAAAAATCAGAAATACCCCCTTTGAATTGAAGGTCAAAATGAAACCGTTATCTTATCCTGTTGGAAGATTACATCTTCAAGAAACCATGTTTTGTTATAACCTAACGGTCGAGACACCCAATAATTTAAGCATTAAACATCCATATACAATCTACACAGGACCTTGATAAATTTTGAAAAGGAATACTTTTAAAAGCACATGTGCAGCTAGCTTCTATTTCATAGATTTTTTTTTTCATGAAATGGATGAGAACCACCTCAAACCTTGCTCCAGCATTGTGAGACAAAGCAGACATTCATATCATGCAAATAATATAATCAAAATTCAACCAATCGAAACAAATCACAACCTACGGTACAGCCGACCTGATTTCTAAGTTTGGGTTTTTTTTTTTTTGGTCATGCAACTAATAGATGTCAACTTGCACCAGCTACAGTATGTTTTCCGCTAGTCTTGGGTGTGAAAGTGTTTTCAATTCGTATGACCCTCTAATGAAAATCAGTGCATATGTACATAAAGGACACCCAAAAGCATGCCAACAGCCCAAACATACTATCATCATGTTCAACTTGTCTGCACAAGGGTTAGATCAAACTTAAGTCTAAGATGTTTATGATTTTTATGCATCATATATTCAGATTATTCATCTTATGTATACTGAAATGAGAAACCCTAAACTAATCATATCATAGAACAAAAAATAACTAATGCATCAAAGCACAAAAAAAAGGCATCGTTATGGCATTGTCTGAAGCATTTAAAGGCTTCTAAGGGAGGTTTACACTCTCTTACTGGCTGTTTGGGAACAGTAACAATTACTGTTCCATGCATATATTCCAAAAAGTGAGGCAGATTTATGAAACAGATTTCAGATTGTCCAATAAATCTAATCAAGTTTTGGGTTTTGGGTTAGATGCGTGAGAAAGTAACATAAAGTTACTCTCCCCAAACCGCACCTTTGTAGCTTCTCCCCTAGGCTACATAGTTATCTCCTATTGGCATGTTTGTTGGGGATTGATAATAACTAAAAAGACAGGCTGCTAAAAAAGGAGAGAGAGAGAGAGAGAGAGAGAGAAGATGGGGGAAAGAGGGAGGGGCAAGAACTCTGCTTAACCTCCATAATGACACTCCTCATTTCAAGCTCAAAATTCTTCAATACCATCAAAATAACACTCCCTAAGATTTGAACTAAGGACGTGGCTATAACACACCACCCAACTCAATTGATTGCACTATCCATTGCTTGGAGAGAGAGAGAGAGGGGGGGGCCGATGCAACGGATAGTAAGGATGGATGGATCAGATCTCCAAACGGATCCGGTTTGTACTTTTAGGTAGTGGATAAGTGACAGATATTGGTCCGACCTTGAGCGTTTGGTTATCTTCGTATCCTAAACTGGGACCTGGAAACCGACTCACACCCAAGTCCAACCAACTTATAAACGGCGCATTTTCTGCTAGTTGGCATCCTGTAAAAACAAACTCTGTTTACTACTGTTTCCTGGATCTCACTGTTTGAGAAAGCTTTGACCAAATTTGAATCATATAGATTTGATATATAGAATAGGGTCGTCAGAATTATGTGGCACTTTTCTGGATTTTCTTTTGGACATTTTCAAGAAAAATCTTTACTCAAAAGTTGATTATTGTGGAAAACAAGAACCTAAAACTGCGTGTAAATGGTTAATATGTCTCTCTTCCATGGACATTCTTAGAGTTATTACATCTGCGACTGTAATTTTTTTAGTAGTTATTTTGATGTGGCATCATGGGAATCATCCAATCTGCTTCCAATTTTATTGGATAAGAGACAAGGAATCATCCAATCTACTTCGTTCAACTGACTTGCAATACCATTTCACCTGGTGAAACTTCGTGGCAATGGTATTCGTATGTTTCATATTCCAAGAGTGCTACGCACATTTGGCATTTATTTTGCGTTGAAATTATCCCAAGACTGTATCGGCAGAGAAAAAAGGAAAAATGAAAACTTACCATTGTTTTGCTTTTCCTTGACAATGACTGCTCCAACTCTGTGGCTTCATCGGCACAGCATTTTACCAGCCGCATATACGCACTTGTTATTAGTGTAAAAGCGACACAAATTTGACGAAAGTGCAGAAGAATTGCTTTAAATCAGGAAACTCACTAGGAACAGGGCATTGACATAATCTAAGCGAGTTTGGTTAGACCATATATTACAAACCCTGTTTATTCTGTGGCCATTTTGGGTACTCATCGTAATGTACAAATGGAAAAGAACAGGCACAAAATTCATTTACAACAAAAACCTCAACTGCTCTCTTTTGCATATCCGCTTGTTTCTTCCACAACTTGTGCCCATACACCGGCTATCTTTTCCGAATACCCAACCTATCAAGGAATCACAGTTATTTATTTGTTTCAGTACCAATGCGAAAAAATGCAAGGAAGATCATAATCAGGCTTTCCTACTGATGATGCAATCAGTATGGATATAACTTTTAAGTCGTTAAAATATGGTTTTTCTCCAGTATATTTAGGTTATCTGAATCTCAACCTTTTATATCAAAAGCTATCACCTATGAAGATATAGAAAACGTGTAGGATAATGTGGAGGATTCTGCAGCATTATAAACAATAAAAATTACAGGTACCTGATTGATTATGAATCCCCTTAACATGCCAAAGAAGTCGCTTGTTCTTTCTTTGCCAAACCTTTCAAGCTCACTCCTGTTGTTTTCCTGCATAACCATGCCCATAAGGTCATATGATTGCTCGCATTGATTGAACAAGGACTTCCATATGAAACAGCTATTCAATTCTTTTGACTAAGGTGTGCCAACAATTCTCCAGCAGTAACAGCATTTTCATTGAGAGTGTTAACAACAAACCACGTGGTGACTTGAACCTTCATTTCTCTAGCTGAGTACCCCATGGTACACCCATAGTTTCATAGTTTACTCACCAAACCAGATCTAGTCTAACATACAGAACACAGAAGACAAGAAATACTCTCAAGTGCAATATGCTAAATATTACAAGTTCATTCAGAACGTTCTAACTTATTGAAGGTGTGGAACACTCTACATTTATGTGCAGAGAAGAGATGGCCTGGACCAACCGGAATTAATTTTTTGTTAAACCTATGGAAGAAGTGCTTTTAAGGATTCAATTCTGCAGATTGCATTACGCAGACTTTATCTTCAATTTTTGTTCTTTTTGTGGAGCTGTTCAACTCTGAAGATCCTGTACCAATTTATTCTGTTGGTATTGAATTATTATACTAAAGTCACAGTGAACCCCGAAGGTAGGGCTGCACATGAGCCGAGTCCAGCTCGAGCTCGGCTCGACTCACGTTTAGTGAGCTCGAGCTCGACTCGAGCGGCTCGTTTATTTCTTCTTCACGCCGCAAATCACACGCCTTTTTTGTGGTGGACCGGTGGTGTCATCGGTAATAGCACATGCCATGAGTGCCATGAGCAGTGCACAGCTTTTTCATGCGCTCTTTTTCATTACGGTGATGTCCTCGGTAATCCCACCTGCCATGGGAAGTGGTTAAAGGCGAGAAGAAACAGTGTGGGCGAAAAAGAGGAAAACAAAAGGAAGAAGAACTTGGTGAGGAAAGAGAAAAAGGGGAGGGAAAATGGAGATTGATTGATTGGAAAGCAAGATAACTAAATTGAGGTTTAATAATGAAAAAAGAAAAGTGTGGTTGTGTGGGTACAAATGGAGGGAAAATTAAAAAATACAACACAAAAAGAAGAGGGAAAATAAAAACGTGAAAAAAAATAGAGATTAAAGTCGAGCCGAGTCGAGTTCGTCTAACTCGAACTCGACTCGTTAACATACTCGAGTTTACAGTTAAGCTCGAGCTTGACTCGTATAAAAACGAGTCGAGTTTACTTGAGCGAGTTCGAGTCGAGCCCGAGTTGGCTCGACTCATTGTGCAGCCCTACCCGAAGGGGCTCGCATAAAAAAAAATATATAGCCTTCATGCTCTTGGAGAGGCAGAATCATATTGATGTCCACATCATAGTTACAGAGTTGCACCACAAGTCAAAATACTGTGATGCACTACTGTAATTAATTAACCTGAACAAAACGTGCTAAGAAGAAAGGAAAAAAACAAGAACAAGTGAAAAAAAAAGGAATGCTGAGAGAGAGAGAGAGAGACAGCTAGTTGTGTCTAACGGCCTCAGGCCCTAAACCTTCTCAAGAACTTGTTGATGGATGAGGTTAGGCTCATCTCTGCAGTGCCTCCAAGAGTGAAATCAAATTACATAGGCTTTATAAATTGAGGACATAGTACGCTGGATGTTTAGTACCTTTACAAAGACATCTAAGAGTGTAGGACACGATGGTTCTGGACACTGCTTGTAGGGTTAGTATCCAAATGTGGCAGACATTAACACCCAGCTTCTCCAGAAGTGTCAAAGTTTAAAAACCAGTAACAGCTCCCCCTCACTTCACGAGGAAGCAATCATGAAAACAGGTGTAAAAAGATATGTCATGGACACACTACACAGAGACCAATTTTAATGACATTTCCAATATGAATAATATAGAGTAGCACGTTACAAGAAAAATGGACACTAAAAAAAGATGCATGGATGAAAAATCCACAACAAACAGATGGGGATATTCAGAGAAAGATCATGCACCTATATATCAACCAGTCAAAGCTACTTTACAAGAAAGCATTAGATAGAAGCAAATTTAGAAGATAAGAGTCAATTTCGAAAGATGTTGTAGCGTCACCAATCACACAGAATTGGATTACTCCAAAACTTTAAATGAAATAACCTGGCCCACCCTGAAACAGGGCTCGGGCTCCCAAGTTGGTGGATCCCAGCCCATCTCATAGCAACTTTAATTCCAGCACCAAAAAGGCTAAGAACCAGGACAAGAAGTTACTTAGCTAACCCCGTTAAAAACCTTTGAATATTTCCCATAATTTTTAATATGATACTAAATTTTTAGGGTGTTATAATCCACCCCCTCCCCCTCCTTCTTTAAGGAACATGTATTCGCGGGCATGGGACCCTAGGTCCAAGTGTTGAATGGTTGAACAACTATAACAACTCGGCTTGCTCTCACACTAGGCTCGGGCTCCCAACTTGGCGAATTCCAACTCACACCCTAGCAAGCCTTAAATACCATGCAACAGGTTACTCAACTAAACCCCCCCTTTATAAACTCTTGAAGATTTCCCACAATCTTCAACACAAGACTAAATTTTTGGGATGTTGCACAAAATAGGGGAATAACTTTGAATGCACAGGAGCACAATCTCCAAGGCAAAAGTTGATGGAAACAGGTTACAAAATATATCTATATCCCCAAGGTTGAAAAAAAAAAATAACCTTGAAAAATATAAAAACTCTTTAACCATAATACTCTAGGAAGAAGGAAACAAATCACTTAAGTCAAGAACCTTAGCTTAGCCACCACAAACAGTTCGTTCATTGAAATATGAATCCTCTACCTAGAAACAATAGCTAGAAATAACAAAAATATTTTAACAGGGTAAAAGAATCAATGTTACATGTCAGTAACCATGTCCCAGCTAAACCTAACTTATTCCCTAAATAATGCTCTTGAAATGGACAAAGACAAAATATTATCCAACCTATAACAAAAATTTACATAAATTACTATGAAATATATTTTACACCCAAACCAAAAGAAAGTGCACCCTTCAATAGCAGTTCAGGTACACTAAGCCTTTTGGTTGGGTAGGGCTCTAAATTCTCCACAACAAGCAACACAACCATGAGAAGCATTACCTAAAGCCTCCAATAGTAATTTCTCTGCCTTGTGCAAGCAACAGCAGAGGAGGTAAGGAGACCTCATACAATAGGATTACAAATAGATTGGATATGGATGTGCTAAGTACATGGCAACCCGTTGTGCATCAGACTCAGTATAGTAGAGATCTGAACTCAATGCCCTTACACCCTTATGACGCATGAATATCAATCTATGAAGTATTTATGCAATCAACCTCTCATACTACAGTTCTCAAATGTGTTTACTGTTCAAGGGCCAGGTGCATGTCAGCAGGTCAAAAGCACCGAACCCCTTTCAGAGAAGATGTCTGATAAATGCTACAATGCATTTTCTGGGAAATGCTATGAGTAAGTCAACATCCAATCACATTTGAACACTATAAGTTCCTCATATTTTATCAATACAATTTTATTAACCTATAAACAATGTATGTATCATTGATCAAGTCATGGTTTTTGTGAGCACAAAGCATTGATATTTTACCTTAATCCTTTCATATTCTTTCTCTGCAGAGTTTTTAGCATCTTCAGTAACTTTTATTGCTTCCCTCAGCTCTTCCAATTTGCGATTCCTAGTTTTGTCTCCACCAAATATTTTTGAAGAAGCAGCCTCAAGCTTTTCAGCTCTTGAACTCATGGAAGATAATTCAGATGAAAGTGTTTGCACAGTCAATAAGGCACTGGATCGATCTGAGAATGCACTACGGATGGCTTGCATTAGACCAAGATACTCATGAAGTTTGTCCTGGGAATGCAAAACAGTATGAAAAGAAAGTAAGAAAAAAAAAATTCTCTTATAAGAAAGGTCCCATAATAAACCAATTGCAAAAAGACCAAATTAGTCTCAGTGAGGAAAAGCTCTGATACCAAATGTTTGACTGCTTGTGCATTTGACTCACGATAGAACCTGCTCGCTTTAACAGCTGCTGTGGCTACTTGCCTCGTATCAGCTGCTCTTACTCTCTGTGAATTAAAAGTAGCAACATCTGTCTCAAACTTTGCTAGTTTAATGAACGCTAATCCTAATTCTCCCATTGTTTCTCCAATGTCTTGCTGAGCTTTCACAAGTCCTTCAGCCTGTCAGAAAGAAAGGATAAAACTCGGTATCAGAAAGAGGCATTTGTTAACACACTTATAGTGCCTTAACCTTGTCTCATCTCAAATCAAAACAAAAATAGGTCATAAGAAAATTTATCACAGTATGCCAAGCACATAACAAGATGAGGTTGTTACAATACAGATTTAGATGCTCATTACCATTTTCTTTTTTCAACCTGTTGCCAGAGAAATAATAAAGAAAAAAGGCCACCAAATAGGTAATTAATTCATAAATGTCATGCTTCTTAAACCCAACAAGATAAACTAAAACAACAAGAGATTCTAATGATAGGACTTGTAGAAAGTAGTTTGGCAAAAGACCAACCATGACCACATGAGATTGACGAGGTCAATCACCCGAAGTTCCTAAAACAGGCAGTGAAATTTTATAAATACATAACCACATATCCATACTCAGGGCTTATGCATTTGCAAAATAAAGCAGGGAAGAGATAGTAGAATATATTCAATTAAAGCCATTGCATATATGTGAGCCTATGGTTCATACTACCTACATTGACCCTGGTTTTAAATTGGTCGGGCTTAATATAATGGTTTTGCCTTTTCGTTGATACCTAATCCATTTATGTATTTAGTTGATGTCAACCTGACTCATCTTCATCCCCAATCACCAGCCACAGTATTAAGCTCAAGTTTCATTAGTTTGCCGACTTATACTTTTTAGTTGCAGGCAACAATGCAAATTTGATTCTCTGTTGCTTCCTACAATACGACATTGTCAATGAATTCTTGTTGCACTTAATTAGATTTTCCATGGTTACTGCTTTTGCCAGGTATATGCACAAATTTCCTTTTACATTCATATATCCAAATGCAATTTTGCACACCTTACAATAAGCTCTGGTATGACAATAAATTTTCAACTTAGAATCAAATGTTAATTCTGTGGAACATTGTTATGCAATATTCATTAACAGATTGATGTGCAATATTGAAGTAATAATAAAAATTTTACATTGGGGAAACTATGCATCATTAAGACAATTGGAAGATGGCTACTGACATGTGCCACCAACTTTCAGTTGTATAATATCCAAATAAAGGTTTATGCATAGGCCATCCACTAACAATGTTCATACTCTAAATGAGGAACCAACACAACCCACCTACAAGAATTTGGACAGGAACACCAAGTGCAGCAATATTCAAGTCAGAAGAACAGTTGCAAAAATAGCAAAAGCAAAAAAAAAAGGTTCGTATGCATCAGTATCACTACGAGAGGAACTTGCATCACCTGTTGCGATGCATTGCTGAGTTGTTGCTCAAGATCCAACACTTTTTCCTTCTTTTCCAAAAACCCATTGTCCTCTTCAACCACTTGGGGCTTTGAACCACCCCAGTCATTAGCTACAGATTGCTTCAACTCCTTAAAGATCCTAAGCAGATCCCTTCCCCCTTTAGCAGGCTGAGCAACGTCTTGCGGAGATATCGTTCTCGCAGATTCACCAAATAATTGGCGTGGAAGCTTCACCGCCCCGTCAAGCATTCTAGACGCTACATCTGTGGTTGAGGATAATGGCAGCTTCCCGTGAACCTGAAGAAACAATCTCAACTCTTCACTCCTTTTGATCACCGGATGCGCTGCCAATTTACGGAGATACCTCTCTAGTGACAGTCTCCTCTGCTCCACGAATTCTTGCTGCTGCATAACCTGGCTCTCAACCACATTCTTATCCGGCCGTGTGGGGATAAAGAACCCACGGTATGACTCTGCAAGGCGATCAGATAGAGTGACAACATCACGAAATCGGCGCCTGACGACGAAATTCGAACCACCATATGCCGGCATGTTTGTCTTCGTCGTGATCAGATAAGTAACGTACGTGCTCCCTCCGGGAACAAGCGAGTTCGTCATCTCCTGCTCTTTCTGAGGATCCGTGACCGCGATCCGTAGATACTCGGTGGCTGAAGAACCCGACTCGGCTGAAGAAGGTGTAGAAGAGTCGAACCTTCCCGAAGAATTCCCCGATGAACCATCGTGCCCATTCTCGGAAACGTCCCGCTCATGCCCAAATGGGCTGAAGACGGCCTCTGCATAAGATGGGGGCTCTAGAAACGATGTATCCACCAAACCCTTCTCTACCTTCGGAGAGGAGTCCTTGTAGGGAGAGAGAAGAGGATCAGAGGGAGGTGATAACGGATGGTGGGAATCGCTCACCGATGACATAACACTTTTGTAGTCACTATACGAATGCAAGGAAACGGTCTGAAGGGGATCATCTAGCACGAGATTTTCCATTTCTTCCTTGGAACTCAACGGATGGTCCTCTTCTATCTCATGGTTCTCAGAGCCCATCATGTTCACAGTAAGCCGGAAAAATTCGATCCCCTTCTCCGATTTCACCAAAAACTAAAGACGGGTTTCAACCAATTAGGCGATTAAATTTAAAGGCGAACCAGATCTAACTATCATAGGAACATGGTAAAACAGAGAACCAAAATCAGTCCACACGAGAGAGAAGGGACCAGAACAGAAGATCGATCCTCTTCTTGATTTCAAGAGAGACGACGACGCCTATCAATCAATCAGATGGCTAAAGCCTAGAAGTCATAAACAGATCCACCCATTAACAAAGACTGGTAAAAGCAGAAGACAGAAAGCAGGGGAGATTGGAGAGCCTAGAGGGAGATGGGAGCTCTAGGATCAGAACCAAGCAGGAAGAGAAGATGGGAGATGGACGATCCGATGAATCTCACGCCCCGTGAACGGTGCTGATGCGTGTGAAGCGTGAACCCGTTGCTCGGCTCGATCTGGGTCCGATGGCGAAACGCAAGGGAGCGGCCCCTGAGAATCAAATCACAAAAATGGTTTTCTTATATAGTCTTGGACCTTCCGACGCATCGGCAATCCGTTCGTAACATCTTGTGCATGTCTTCACGGTGACGATTTTCAGGTCAGACCTTGGAATCACATATCGTCTTTGCAACTCGAAGATTTTAAAATCTTGCTATCAAATCGTTGCTTTTGGTTCGAAACTGAAACTATGGATTAGTTTATTCAAGTGAAAGACTTGCAGCTTCCAAAACTTTTGCTTTATTGAAGGAAACAATCATAAATAGGAGCAGTTGAACCTGCAGGAAAAAATTGATTATTTTGTTCTTCCAAAAGCTGTCATTCTTGTGTCAACACTCAACAAAAACTCACTTCACCGATCCAAGGGCTTGCTATCAAACACGGAACATCACGGTAGCTTTTCCCTTGTCTTTGCCGAAGTGCGCGTAAGAAACGTGGACTTGTAGGTGCTCGACCTTTCCCCCCTTTTTTCTTTCCCGTGAAGAAGCCGTTGTGTCCAGTAGTGTTGTCCATATCCATCTGGACAAGCATTGTGGCCAATAAGCATTGCCCTGTTTCCATTTTATTTAAAAATAGTTAGTAAAATATTTCAAAACATTTAATAAAACCAAAAAACTGATATTTTAAATCCTGTATTGGTTAATTAACACTTGATATCTTATAAGAGGATTCAAATATCTCTAGTGATAAATATTGCTAGATGGTTAAAAATTAAATTTTATTGTTCAAATTATAGCCCTCGTTTTTGAGTAAATTATTTTTCATTTCTAAGCATCTTGAACATCCAGCATCCCGCATATTTCAGTTCTCTTCTTGCAATATAACGATTGTTTTTCATTTTAATATTTTGCTTTCAAGAGCTGTATTATTTTCATAAACCCAAAAAATGGGGTCTTCTTAACTTTTTATAAATAATACCACGAAATAATTAAGAGGCCGTGGAAGAAATCATACTCATGTATTCATGTTTGTGTTAATTTCTTACAAACAAACAAAATTAATAATAATAATAACACCTTAAGGGGCCACAGCAGGAAGGTAAATCAGTGCATCCCCTGTGTCCTAAGTGAAAAAAATTAAGGAGATTCCTTATATTTGGCTGCCCTGCATTAGGACCGTTCAATGGGCTGCCCAGCTTATATATATATATATGCTAACGTGGTCCAATGTTTGAATTTACATATTAAAACGACAATAATGATGATTGAAATTTTATGACATGATCGACGTTGATTTTTGTTGTTTTCTGTTACACCGGTAAAGTTCAATCAACACACAGGATTTTCACACACACACATATATATTCTAACATGTTCTTTAATTCAAGTTTTTTTTTTTAAAAAATTGTTTTTCTACTATCAAAGTTTTGATGCTATAAAAGCTGTTTTTTTTTAAAAAAAAAAAAACATGATTATAATGTAAAAAAGACCAACTTATTGTATGTTCCTTATCAAATCACTATCAAGATCATATTCATATAGTTATATTATATAAAAAGCACTTCAATAATTATTTTTAGCAAGTTTAGTTTTTATTTTTTTACCTAAGTAGTCAAAGTTTTATTTATGTTGTTTTTCATTATACTTACAGAGTTCAATCAATATACAAGATTTTCATACATATATATATATATATATATATATATTGGTTATACAAAGTCATTCAACAACCATCTAATCAAGCTAGATCATCTAAAATAGATGGATAGTTGAAAGAAAAATAATAAAAAAAGTACGAATTTATCATATTTTTCTCTGTGTTTTTTTTTAATCGAAAAGGAAATGATGACAAATAAAGGAGAAATGACAATTGTATGCTTTGACAATCTTCCTTATGCTCCCATGATAGATCAAACAATTTCAGTTAGATGGTTGGGTACCTCTAAAAAGATAGAGTCACATTTAATATATATATATATATACTGTTGATCCATATTACTAGTTGCAGTACGATACAAAGTTATACAGGTTCTTGCCGGTTTAATTTTTCAATTTTCTAAATCAACTTTAAATTGTATTTTTTAAAATTCACAAACTAAAAAAAAAGGCAAAACGAATCAACGTAATAACCTTTACGTGTGGGGTGGTATTTTGAAATCGCTACATGGAAGAAGTAGCGCCTAGGCATTTTATAAATTGGCAGGTCGCATCACAAAAGAAAAGTGACAGTTAATTAATTTTATTACGCTGCAAGTCAAAAAGAATATTTAATTTCCCACAAGTGGCGACCGTCAAATTCTAAGTGCCCGCACTATTTGTTTCCACGGTTTTTGAAGCACACCTGGCGGCTATAGTATAGAGTGCTTTTACATGGGAAAAGCATCGATCATGTCTAAGAAATTCGATCTCGAATGGTTCATGGAAGGGATGTTCGTAGTCGTAGGCACTCTTGAAAAATTTTCCTGATTCCGAATCCTAATTCAAAGCCGACCATTTTAATCTCATAATATCTTGAAAAATTATGAATCTTCTTATGGGCATCTCAAAATAAAATATAAATGTTCAAAAAGGCACGTAAACATACATAAAGACAGAAACAAGATATTTATAAAATAACCATTAGAGGAACGTGACGAGTGTGAGGTGCGAAAGGTCACATCTCTATAATCTACCCTATTGGCCGAGCTTTCTTATACTATTGTTGTGCTTCTTGGTGGCCTGAACTCACCTTCAATTCAAATAATATTCTTTTTATGGGAACTTCTCAACTTGCAATTATAAAAGTACTAAGCTTCAAAGCACAAAAGTTGCCCACGGATCTAATCACGAAAGCCAGTAAAATTCCCAACAAGTCATTTGAAACTAATGGTGGGAAGAAGGTGGGAGTCCAACATGAATCCGTAATGAAGGCAGCACATTAAGAAATACCAAGTGTGCGAGTTCGATGGATCTAGTTTGTTTATTTTATAAACGACGATGAGAATGACAACTGTGCTTGAGACACATCGAAGTCTACTCTAAGTGACTCAAGATAAGGGTGGAAATAGAAATATAAGCCAGTTGAACAGATCTTGGAAATCTTCATAAGATGATTTTTCATGGCTCTCGAATAAAGGACGAGGCTGGGGGCCTTCCCTCAAGCTTAAATTGGAAAAAAGAAAAGAAAGCCCTTCGATGAAAAGACGGGTCAATGACAGCTGAAGACGTGAGACGTTGGAGACTTGAAAGATAATCTACGTTTTGCTGGGCACCGTAATCATCAAAGGTGCCAACCCTTAAAAGTCATTGCTATTCACTACCTGTCATGACGTTTCTTACGCTGGAAGCGGGGGAGTGATGCGATCGTATGGACTGATGAACAGGATTCGCATCATCCATTAACGAAGCTCAGACAGAAAGATGGGGAGAGAGAGGGGGGGGGGGGGGGGGGGGGGGGGGGGGGGGGGGGGGGGAGCTAAAAAGCCACACCGATATTCAATACGCGCAGATTAGATTTTTTGCACTCAATATTTGTGCAGCCTATTGAGGAACATCGAGTTATCAACATAAATTTAACAATGGGAGAGCACTCCCGTAGCCTCAGCTGCTCTGTAGATACTCATTTCTTTAATTATCAAACACCAAAGGCCGAGTTCTAGAGGTGCCATTTATAGATCTTCGACTGAAGTGTTTCTTTACCTACTCCACGGCAGGCAACATAGTTCTATTCGCCAATCACCTTCAATAAACGTAAAGGAAACTCAGTCAGCAGAAATTAAACTACAAAATTTTGACATGCTTTGAAAGTGGGCTTAAACACCTCTCCTCTCACTCTAACGTAAAGTAAACTCAGTCAGTAGAAATTAAACTACAAAATTTTGACATGCTTTGAAAGTGGGCTTAAAGACCTCTCTCTCTCTCTCTCTCTCTCTCTCTCTAACGTAAAGTAAGCTCAGTCAGTAGAAAATAAACTACAAAATTTCGACATGCCTCGAAAGTGGGCTTAAACACCTCTCTTTCTCTCTCTCTGAGTCTGTGCATGATCATGGACCAACAAAAAACAAGACTAAATAAAGTCGTCAAAGACTACATAAAAATAATTTACCCTGGTTATGAGAGGCATGGCATGCTCTTTCCACTCTGTAGTCCATTTAGCAGTAGCTCCTGTCTCTAATGCACCGTTTTTTAATGAGATTAGGGCATCACAACTGTCTGGAAATCCCTTAAATAGCATCTGCACAGTTTTAACTTGGACATTCACTTGATGTAGTATAAAGTAGGAATTTTTGTTAGAGACGTGTATATAAACCTCATACGTGAGTAAAGATATACTCTCCAATTTGTGGCCTACCGCATAATACACAGAAGTTGAAAATTTTAAACAATGGATGATTGGTACAGAAGAAACTAACAATGATAATGAAGGCCAGACACAACAGCACATCTTTTTTTAAGATTGTTTTAAACATCTAATAGTCAGGAAAAAGGCAATAATATAAAAACCTATGCATGTAATAGACTAATTGTAATGAGACACACAAGTATTGCTGCAACCAACCTAGCATGGAACTCAAAAGTTACAGTTCATAAAAGAACCATAAAACAAAGATGCAAAAAATCACCTTGATGAATTGTGAAGCACCTCACACGGGCCCTTTTTTCTCTTTTTAGCTTGAGAAACATGAGGATGACTTTCAAGATAAAATATTTAATTAGATTTTTTTAATTTATTTCTTCAGTTGGCAACTTTGCACCAATAAGGAGAGAACATTCACCACGGCTCTTCAGGCAAACGAAGAAAGCAGTATCATGCATGCTAAATGAGAGATTTTCAGAATATTATAATGACCTCTCTATAAACCTTTGTGAAAATTTTACAACAGGCTCATGGAGTAACAAAAACACACTTATTTGAGTCCTTTCTTTTTATTTGCCTAGATTATATAGAATGATAGAAAAAAGATATTAAATGATAGATATTGAAACTTAAAGGTGTACTTGTCATTCCATTCAAACTTGAGCATGCTTCCATAAAAATTTAAACATTTTTATCATTCCTTTCTAGTAATACTGAAAATTGCCACCACCCAGAAAGATTCAAGGAAGACTCTTAAACAGGCTAAGCTTTGTGTATAACATTTCAAAGGATATTGGAGGGTACCAAAAGAAAAACATTGAAATTTAAAGCAACACCAAAGACAATCTATGTCACACAAGTGCAGGTACAACATATTATATAAAACCTTGGATGCAGATGTGGCTAGTTAAAAAAAAAAAATTGGGTGCAGGTACAGCAAAGGCGTATATATTATATACATAACACAAAATTTGCTGTTTCCAAAGAAAAAAAAATTAACAACTAACCAGATATACAGGACATTTTATAAACTTAGGTATAAAACAGATTATATTTATTATTTACATGTCAGCTAAAGAAACTTCATAGCAAACAGGTTAAAGCTAAAACAAGAACAGAATATAAGACATGTCATATTAAGAAAACACCTTATATAGAACGGAGCATGTAAAAGCTAAAAGTCTAAAATGTTATGTAAAACAGTGAATATGAAAGCTAAAACAGATCCATTGGCAAGCAAATTAAATCTAAATGGACCAGAATAGATAAGTCATAAGATAGGTTATCTTTTCCAATAGATCATAATATAAAACAGATTTTATATAAGCTAAAACGGACATACTAAAGGCAAATTTGAAGCTACTGTGAGGTCATTGTGGGAGAGAGCGCGGTGGAAGAGATAGATACTGACACTGCAGTGGGAGCAGCAGTGAGAGAGAGAGAGAGAGAGAGAGAGAGAGAGAGAGAGAGAGAGAGAAAGATGGTTGCCACTTAAATCGCTGAGCGGCAGAGAACAGAAGTTGGGAGTGCTTGAGTTGCACAGTCACTGAGATCGACATTTCTTTTTTATTTGGCACCATGCCGATTTGTATAGCAACCAGTTTTCACTCAAAAAAGGAGCTAGGCAAGAGAAGGAGAATGGCAATCATCAGTTCATGTCACCTGTTGCCGTTGGTCATTGCTGGAAGAGGAACCTGGTAGAAAGCGAGAGAGTCTTGAGGGCTGAGGAAGAGGAGGGAAGAGAGAGAGAGACGGGTCCTGATCAAGCCAAAGGGAGCTGGGGCTCTATGGAAAAAGGAGCCTGCCAGAGAAAGCAGCTCACTAGATGGAGAAGCGCTCAAGATTATTGGTGAAGCAGGAGGCCAAGGCCTGAGAGAGAGGAGGCAGGTGAGAGTGACAGCCTGACCAACAGCCAGAATCCAAAGCAGGTTCTATCAAACCCTAATCTGCTTTTCATATATATTTTCTTAAGATAACTTTCCAGCTGAAGATGAGGATAAATTTAATCAGTTTAAAGGACAAAAAGGTGCAGTGCAAACAGGTGCACCAGAAAAGTGCCATGCCTATGTCGTTCTTCATGTTACATAGAAGACAATACTCTAGAATTTTCATCCAAACTTACCAAAGCACCGTCCATTATGGTTTGTCCATCTCCTTGTCCCTTATAATTTTTTCATTTTCCTCTTTTGTTTCTATGTCTTTTCACTCCCTTCAAATCCAATCCATTATTTGGGATTCAAATGGCCATTTAATTATTAACAATTTAACTTGTTCTGGATTATTGACTTTTTGCTTTTGCGTAACCTCCTTTTTGTCTATTTCATGGCCATCTCACCAGAGCTCCTAACAGGCTTGACAAGGGTCCATTGGAAAGTCAGTTCAGCCTCAAATCAAACTTCTCAGGCAAGCAAAGTAAGTTATACTACAATCGGACTCAAATTGGTCACCACCAACCAAAAGATTAAGAGTTGGGTAGCTCAAGGACAAAATTATAATTTCCATAGAACCTCTATTTTCTGTTTAGATGAATCTGTAATTTAAGTTTTATTCTGCCCCGTCAATCCTCAGATTTTCCAACTCCAGAAGTTTGCATGGTCAACAGAGAGACAGAGAGAGAGCAGTCATTATTTAGGACAATCACAGACCTTTATGAACATAACAATTTTCATTAGTATCAATCCTGGTTTCACCTGATGGTTTCACTATCATGAACACTACGGTGGCAACTAAATTGAAGTGTACAATCTAAATATTCTTCTAAATTCGAACAACTATAAGTACATGCATGACATCAGTGCAGAATGAGAAAACAAAATGTTGGATTCAAGCAAACATGTGGCACTAATCTCAAACTTATCAGTAGTTGATCAGACACCTCAACTGCGTACAGAAACTTGTGGATCCCACAGGAAAAATAAATGTGAATAAATTAAACTTACCAGGAGTTCATCAGCAAGCTCAGAAGATGATGCAAAGAGTAGTCCATTTTTTTCAACTTTGACAAGTTCCTTGATACTTCTTGCAATCAAGAAAGAAAAATTCTCAGTTGACAATAACCAATTCTTACAGGATAAGCATAAACAAGCAACGAAAAAACATCCAACTTGTGCAAGAAAGGGTTCAAACTAAGCAGATGCAATGTAACAGTACCATGAATATGAAACAGCGCAAACAGGTAGTCCGCATCCAAACATATCAACAACCTAAACACATGAAAACGGCAAAGCTGGCAAAAAGTTGTTTATACAAAAAACCTTTTTTGCTACAAAGTTTGGCACTACCTTCATTGGGAGATCCAACCCTGATGATGAAGTATGCAAGCAGACACCCAAATCTGCTGAACCTACCCAAAGCAAGTAGCAGTTGAAACTTTGAAACTACACTTAGATTCATAATGAAAGGTCCAAGTATGCACATATGAGCAAACAATTACCAAGCAGCAATGGGTAATCCTCAGCTGATAGCCACATTGTACGAAATGCCACACGTTTCAGATGTAACTTCCTAATCTTCTGTTCATATTTCTCCCTATCTGGCCCCTTACCTTAAAGAAAAAGGCAATCACAAAGTCCAGTTAAATGTAGCCAAATGAGGCATGGGATCTACAATCTATGAATATCATAACACGAAATGTTGGTTACCAGTAATGATGAACAATAGTCTAGGATACAAATACTCTTTTCCTTGGGACATATGCTTCCAGACTTCTTCATTTCCAGTTGAGTCATGTTCATTTAGGATTGCTGCCACACGCCTATCATACATCACTGCTGCTTCTAGAAGCATACTGAAATCCTCATCAGGCGTCCTGTTAACGTCCATACCATCAAGAAACTGCCATAATCTTCCATCAAGAAAACTAGCTAACTTGATGATTATAAGAATATAACATAATAATCCACAAATACATATAAAAAATGACGTTTAATAAAAAACTACAGAGAAAATAGTTGCCCAAGTCTCAGAAGACATTTCTACATCTAAAAAGCATACATATTAACAAAATAGAATATTTGTTGAAATATTTTACCAGCTGGTACTGCTTATGATGAGGGCTGGCCTGTTCCTATTCAAGTAGATATTGCCATTATTCTGGGTAGTAAAACTAGTACATGTTATAGGAGAACTAGCCACCTTGCATATTGGTCCTTCAGTCATACCAACCACGTTAGCAGGACCTGGAAAAGGCACATCTTACATTGTTAGTAACAAGTGAAATTGAAAATCGTTCATTTGAAAGTCTATGATGGATAGAAATAGCCTATTATTCTTCACCTACCTGCATCATCTGCAGTTATACAAT
The DNA here is from genome assembly GCA_011799765.1 of Nymphaea thermarum. Taxonomy (NCBI): domain Eukaryota; kingdom Viridiplantae; phylum Streptophyta; class Magnoliopsida; order Nymphaeales; family Nymphaeaceae; genus Nymphaea; species Nymphaea thermarum. The sequence goes on from JAANDH010000030.1 coordinate 1,123,700, forward strand.
CACTGATTCCAACTGGATGATTGATATCCTTTTGTAGTCTGCAGAACAACTAAAAATTCTCTCACATCATACCACATCATCTCATTTGAAGTGGACTCTCTTAAATAGTTAAAGATAGAACACTTACCTCATGCTTTTCATGTAGAGTAGCTGGTCGAAAAAATTCAGGAGGTTGATCATAAAGAACTGTTGCTCTGGGGAAAGTAAGCCAAACAATAATTTCAACATAGAGAACATAAATAGATTAGATCAAATAAGACCTGTTTTCATTTGCTTCCGTTTGAGAATGGAAGCTAAGCCCAAAATAAAAATAAACCAAAGATGCCAGTATCAGTATTTAAGGTGAATTATTTTAGAGAAAGGCACAGAGAATCAGCCTGCATTGGTCATATCAAATTGGCATGAAGCACTTGTTTCTTAATAATTTAAAAAAATAAATAATTTCTATCGTTGTTATTATTTTAAGAGACTGATGACACAGGCTGGAATGGCCAATTTGCACCAATCCCCAATATTCGCTCATCATTGGATGAGCCTGCATTGGATCCTAACGTAAAGGCACAGCTAAAAAATGTTCTGGTTGTGTGTGTGCTGATAGTAATAATGTTGAGTAATTTTCATGAAACCCACCAGGTTGTCAAAATGGAAAAATATCAAATTACCTTATCCCCCAATTCTGAGCCAATTCATGTTGCATAGCTTTTGTGACACACAAGGATCCATGAGCCATCCTCCCATAATGCATCTCAAACCTTGAGATCAAAGGGACAATAACTGATATGTATATAATAACACTAAGCTACAAATTCTGTGCAAACTACAACAGCCTTTACCGTTGAAGTTAATCACATACCAATGATAAATCCTCACCAAGACATGGTTTCTCCCTAAAGACAAGCCAAGCAGAGTGTATCCAAAATTGTGCCAATCAATTACATAAGCAGAATGCCTCAACCAGCTAGCAAATTTCACAACAATCAAAGTAGGAACTGAAGGTGGATTCTGCAAATGAAACAAACCGCAGAAATGAAAAACTGACTGCAAGTATGCAAACTAACCATTAACACAATGTAAAACAAAAAAATCTCCATGAATCAATTAAATCCTACAACTGTTAATAATTAATTCTTATCCCAGCCAATTGCAAGTTTAGGTCCCAATGTTTGTACTATCAAAAAAGAATTGAGGGTTGAGATTGACAAAACTAGACCTGAGATTTATCAGTGGAAGATATTATCCAAAATATGCAAGTAAAAGGCATGGGTATAAAAATACTCACCTGCACAATGAAGAGATCAGGAGAAGGAATTTTGACACAGACAAACCAAAGCAGCGTCACAAACTGTATTAATGCCTTCAGTGGAAGCATCAATAAACGCAAAACCTTAGGGAAGCCCCGTTGGAAGGTTTGATTCTGTCAAAAGGAGAGAGACATGAATTAAGTGATTGCAGTGAGAATTAACTAATGTTTTATTCGAACAACTAGCAATTACAAGCTTCAACAGGAAATGATAGGTACCATTTTGTGAATGTGAATGGATGGATTGTCCAAAAGAGCACGGTGGGGATCACTACCTGTCATATAACACCACCACAAGGAAAGCAACAAGTTAAACGACCATATCTATGCATGGGCAACAAATAAAAACGACCACAAAAATATATAAACGACAAAAACGAATTGAAACATTTAGATGACAAATTAGGGAAAATAATCATATCTACAAAAATGATAGAAAAACTGTAGCATTTGAATCAGAATTATAAAAAAATCCGAAAAATGTGACGGAAATTTGCATCCATATTGTCGTTTTGAGCATGAACGAAAAAGAAAACCCATATCTAGTTCAACAACCGAGCGAAGAAATTAATACAGGAAGCAAACACCATACAAATAAGCGGCTCAAAGGATACCTCCATAAGCAACTATATCAACCTCCAAGCCAGTCTGCAGAAAGATCAAGAAACAAATCATTAAACAAAGACCTTACCGATATCCAAACTATATACTAGGTGCCAAACGTTTGTCCTCTCTCTCTCTCTCTCTCTCTCTCTCTCTATCTCTCTCTTAATAAACAAGCACACGAATGCGCAAGACCGCGCACACGAATAACGGTACGCTGGGAGGTAGAATAACCTGGCAAGCGAGGGACAATGCATGGTATTGCATCCGCGGGCTACGGCCCAGATCGCCCAGTACCACCACTGCAGCCCTTCGTCTCTTCTTCATTTGCACCTCGCCTTTGCCCTAAACAATAAAATTTATGCCGGTTATCGAATGAATATATGAAAGGCTAGTAACAGGCGATTAGATGAACGGGCAGAGAATTTGACACCATGAACCTGACAAGCAACTGAACTAAAAGTGCGATTGGAGAGGCAAGCGTGTGATTTCCAGATATCTGCCAAGTTGGTTCTTCCAGATGGCAAATGGAACCCATAATGGACACCGGTGATTACTTCAGGAAAATAAAAACAAATTCCCGAGACTGCCGAGATAGGAAACATTGGATCTTTGACGATGCGGAATCAATTAAGAATCGCTCTTATAAAATGAAGCTTGAGAGTGAAGAGCTCACCTTTCTTCTTCTTCGCCGTCTTCCTCTTCTGCTTCTGCTTCTACCAACTGTGGGCAGTCGTCGAGCGCAAGCGTCGGGAAGAAGGTGGTCACGAATATCGCCGCCGTGTCAAAAATATCGTACATTTTAACGTCATCGCAGTTGAATATTTACAAGATACATATATATTTAGACAAAGAGCTAAATACTATTTTGATGTGTTCCATTTCAAACTCGACTAGTATTCAAATCTATTATAGTTTCATGAGCATAAAACATTGGATAGTCTTCTCAATCTCAGGGATGTAAATTGATTATCTAGAGAATGAGAGATCAGGTTTGAGTTATAAGCCTGTTGGAAAATCGTCTGGACTAGGGGCTTTCTCACTCCCTGCCAAGAGAACCACTTGCTTGACTTCCTCTGCTGTGGCCGGCACCAATAGGGCTGAATTCTCATCTGCAGTGATAGTGGTGGCGAGAGACACTCAAGCATGGACCCATTCGAATCATCAGCACTGTGGGAATCAACAAAAAAGTTAGAGCAAGCCTCCATGATTTGAGCAGGTGAGGTAAATAAATTGCCATTTATACTAACGGCAAAGATCTTATTCTTGCATTTCTTGGCATTTGGTCGCGATTGAAAAATCTGGTATTATGATCATCACAATTTAGATTCTTGAAAGCTTATAGAGTTAGAATGTTTATGGTGGATCAAAGGAGTTGAAAAAAAAGAGCGCTGTGATATAGATTTGTAGACTTGAGAGAGATCTATATGTAAAGTTGGCATTTAAACTTACATTTTTCACATGTATAAGTGGATCAGCATGCACGGGTGTATGCGAGGATGTGCTAGACATCCTATTGATTATGAAGGCTCTTTCATTTTGTGATGAACAGATTTTTACATGCATCTTCTTATATATATATATATATATATATATATATATATATATATATATATATATATATATATATATATATATATATATATATATATATATATATATATATATATATATATATATATATATATATATATATATATATATATACATGTAGCTTGTGATAGATTTCTCTTGCATTGTCAAATGAATAATTATTATCTAGCTATGTTGTGATATCACATATGCATGCTTACAAAAAATATTGTTATTGTATTTCGACATGAAAGGTTATGTAGTGATTTATGTTGTAGGCTCTCCTGTTACATTGGTTTTTCTCTAATCCCATATGGAATTAAAATTGATTTATGCATGTGAGTAGCAAAGGAATCTTTCAAAAATGACAACTTTCTATGGAAAGTGGATTACCCTTAAGTTGACACAATAACCTACACGAAATAATAATCTAGATAACACGACTTCTGCCAAGAAGATATTATGAAGTCAAGAGCAGAATACAATTTTATTCATATGATACTTCCATTTTTCTATATATCCTTGTTTAGATTTTGTTGTATTTGTGTTTTGAGTATATGTTCTTTTAAGAACTGCTTACTGGATCATTAGGACTCATGATTTATATGTTCCCCTTTTTCAGTTGAACGTGGTAGGACCCCGAGTAGGGTGCCAACATAGAGTAAGGATAGAGCAGCCATAATGAGTTCCAGTCTCATCAGTTGATAGATTATCAATTTTGTAGTACTTATTTTCATTTTGTTCTTCATGGGAACATGTATGTGATCTCTATAACAAACAAAAGGACTCTTTGTGAATGTCAATTTTTAGGTAGATAATGTAGAACCGACTATCGTATTTTGATTGTTCTATTCTTGTTACCATTAAAGTTTGAATTACTGTCACACTTACTGTTAGATTTTGAAATCTGTATTGCATGTTACATGTTTCTCCTCACTCCCTCGGATAGGGTGACAGCAAGTTTTACATTTATCTTGGAACCAGCCCATTCTAGAGGCCTGTCCATTACCTACTGTGAGGGATAGAGTTCTGGACCCAGCATAACAAAAAAGCAAGAAGCTTATGGATGTGTTGGGTATTAATGAAAAGGGGAATTTGTCTTAAGATTTGTTTTTTATTAATATGTGGCTGGACTTACAAATGGTTTTTGATATTCCATTTGACATCAGACTTATATTGTGTGAAATGAGGCATCTCTTTAAGGATGCATGTTCGTGAACTCCCTCCAACAATGTCAGAGGTGTTTCTAATGCAATGTTGAAAAGCCTGATTCTCTCTCTCCTCTCTTTCTTTATCTCTTTCTCTGTGTGCTATAGTTGTTGTAATTCAAGTGTATTACATAGTGTACCTCTTCATACTGATGGAGAAAATATAGGTAATATGGCCGACTAAAAGTTGGAGCTGGTTCCCAGAGGCTGCCAGGTGCGGTGGAGCGGAGCTTCTTATTGCACTGATTTTTTCATTTGTGGTCTATTTCAGCTATTCTGCTTACACTTTTGCAGCACTATATCAGCGGGTTAATTAAGATTCAAAAGGATTTGGTTTTCAACTATATCGAGGTTCCTTTTAACAGATAAAAACAAAGATTTTACCCGCCTATGCTGCTGAACATGGTACTATATCCCCCTTTTTCAGCAGGAAAGGGAGCAGACAATCATCCGTGTGATGTAAGGCCTGACACCCTTTATTTATAATAGTGCGACATTACCATCCAAGCATCTAAAGCAAACCCATTGATAGAAAAGACCAGTGGAAAATCTGCACTTCTTTGTGGTAATCATATCATTGCAAGCTGCCTCTGGCATAAGGATCGAGCTTGATATGAAATAAACTTTACCAAATGAAGTCCATACCGACCACATCTTATCTACAATGGTAAGTTCATCATGATGGCAGTATCTAGCTACTGATTTTATCGTTGCAGATACTAGCTGTACAATTGCAGTAGAATCGTTAACTTTTTTCACCGTATCACATCACAACTAATGCTGAGAATTTGATGACATGTCAGCGCATGTTGTCAATGAAATAAAAAGTGAATGCCACCTTTTCATAATACCAGAACTTTTAGGATGCCTGGAAGCAATCACAGAATGGTCTTACCATGACTGTCCAGGAAGAAAGTGTCGTCATTGATATGAAAAAGGACATGGAGCCATGATAATGGACAATGACTTCCCTTCTGATTACCCAAGACTATGTTTCCAAAAACATTTTGCATTCAACACCAAACAGAGAATTATCAGCGACAAAGCCAATAATCATGAATAACGGTTGACATTTCTGAGACCTTGAATGTACAAATGGAAAGTCGGGAGGCAATCATTATACATATCAAATAAAAGATCAAAATAACGAAGGAAATCACCAACTTGGACCTTTATTGCGTTTGTTGTCCATCATCTGCTTCTGTTTTTGTACCAGCTTCTCAAGAGCAGAATCAAGGGCATCTCGACCACCGATCAGTAAGCGAGTGACGGTCTCAGGGTCAGTCTCATGCCTTGCTTCTTCAAACTCTCTCCTTGCGTTGTCTCGTAATATGTCTCTCCACAAGATTCCTCGATCATCTGGCCAAAGAAAGAATCTGGATGCTCTAATTATATCTCGATAGAGACTCAAGGCCTCCCTCCTGTTGCTGGTTAGACGCTGCCTGTTTGTAATTATAGATTCTTCTTCTTTCTTGTCTTTTTTCTTCAAGTGCCGATCCAATAGCTCTTCAATGTTGTCTGGCCCATTGTTCATTATGCTTCTTCTAAATAGATACATGAATTGTGACAACTTTCTCTCATCCTTTAGAACTGCCATTATACTGAATCCCATTTTCTGTAACATTACTCGATTTGGCCCTGAAAGAATTTGACCACAATTGTGGTGATCAGTCTTCCTGAAATAAAAGCAATGATGCTTAAACAGAAAGCACACCATGGCCTCCTGGGGTCCTAAAAAGTTGCTATCAAGTGAATGTTTTCAATTTGAAGCTTTCCTTTATGTGATATTGGGGTTTCTCTTTGATCCCAGTGTGTATTATCAACCAAGGCAAAAATCAGGCTCAGCAGCCAAACAACAAGTATATATATATATATATAAGTGTTTAATGTGTGTATGATTTTTTTTTCTTGCATCCATTTATGCATATGTTTATGCTTAACATTTATTGGTACAGTTATGTCTTTCTGTGTATCTGTTGACATGTTTATTGTAGAACCTTTTTGGCATTTGCAAAAACAGAAGGCTCAAGGGATCTCTTGCTCTTTATCCACCCAGCCTATGAGTCTATGACCAAGGAATTTCTAAAACATTGTTCCTTTTTCTATTGAACAAGGAAGGACTCTCTCTCTCTCTCTCAACCTTATTGTATAGCAGAACATGCTTAAGGGTGACAACTAGTGATGGTTTAATTCAATTAGTTTCAGTTCTACCACTATATAAATTAACATGAGTTCATGAGTTATGTTACTCATGTGACAATCCAATTGTATAGCAGAACATGCTTAAGGGTGGCAACTAGTGATGGTTTAATTCAATTAGTTTCAGTTCTACCACTATATAAATTAACAGGAGTTCATGAGTTATGTTACTCATGTGACAATCCAATTGTATAGCAGAACATGCTTAAGGGTGACAACTAGTGATGGTTTAATTCAATTAGTTTTAGTTCTACCACTATATAAATTAACATGAGTTCATGAGTTATGTTACTCATGTTAATTCAGTTAGTTTCAGTTCTACCATTCAATTAATGCATGTTTATAACTTTTCCAAATGCTACTCATGTGACAATCCAAGTGTGGTACAATGGGCACATTGCTCCGAAATATTTAAGCACTAGACGACCATCGGAAAAGACAGATGTGCTTGGCTATGGGATTAAACTTCTAGAATTTGCTACTGGACAACGTGCAATAGACCTCTCACGTCTTGTTTACTTGCAAACTCTGAACAGAGCTTAGACAGGGGAAGCAGTGGCATTCACAATTCCTGGTGAAGAACATTTTCATGCTATTGCACTTGTAGATGCCATTTATTCAGTGCCTTTGCATAGAGTTCCTCGATAATTACACAAAATGCAGTACAATACTCATGTGGAAGGACACTTCTCATCCAACAACAATTTCTGTTCAGTTATTCACACCTTGAGGATAAGGTGTTTCTCGAAGGAGGGAGTAACGTTAGTGTCCAGGTTTCGGATTTGGAATTGGGTCTGAATCGTGTCTACTGGACTGACAAAAATGATGGTTCTAAATAAGGGAAATGGAGTGCAATTAGGGTTACCGTGGTGCCGCCGTTCACCGGTAATCGCTGCTACACTTCCCGAGAAAAAACAAAGGGATAAAAACAAGCAAACACAAAAAACCGAAACTAGAAAAGAACTGGAAAGGGGGAATAGATCAGGAGACTCATCTGCGAGAGATCATTCAATCAACGTTTGATCTTTCTTTTTTTTATCTTTACTTTTCCTTCCTTCCCCCGTTTTCCAACGGATTTAGCTTTGGGTTAATTCTCTAGAGGTACTGGAGGCCCGCTTACCATTTCGTCGTCACTCCGGGATGTTGCTGTTGATGAGAGAATGGCAGGCCGGCGACTGAAACCCTTGGAACAGAGAAGAGGACCGAGAGAGGATGGAGAAGAGGTAGGAGCAAATGACGATCGCATCGAACTGGGGTTTTTACACCATTTTCGAAAATTTGAAGAACGACCCTTACATTTGATGAAATTTCTCAATATTCTTTTCTTAAAACCTATGTCACCTGAGTGCGTGGTGCGGGTGCCGGTGCGGGTGTTGGTGCGGCACATCTCAAAAAATTTAGGTGCGGCGGTGCGGTGAGAGTATTTTATTATTTTTAAAATATAATAATATAAAATATTAATAAAATAGCTAAGAACAAAAAGATTAATAAGAAAACGATGAATTTAATCTAATCTTTTCAAATTGAATTATAATTAAGCCTGCAAGGGATTTAAGATGATGTCTTCCTTGGTGATCTCTTCGTTGATGAGAGAATGGCAGGCCGGCGACTGAAACCCTTGGAACAGAGAAGAGGACCGAGAGAGGATGGAGAAGAGGTAGGAGCAAATGACGATCGCATCGAACTGGGGTTTTTACACCATTTTCGAAAATTTGAAGAACGACCCTTACATTTGATGAAATTTCCCAATATTCTTTTCTTAAAACCTATGTCACCTGAGTGCGTGGTGCGGGTGCCGGTGCGGGTATTGGTGCGGCACATCTCAAAAAATTTAGGTGCGGCGGTGCGGTGAGAGTATTTTATTATTTTTAAAATATAATAATATAAAATATTAATAAAATAGCTAAGAACAAAAAGATTAATAAGAAAACGATGAATTTAATCTAATCTTTTCAAATTGAATTATAATTAAGCCTGGAAAGGATTTAAGATGATGTCTTCCTTGGTGATCTCTCCGGTACTTCCTCACCTCTCTTCTTCCCTCTCCCATTCGTTCCCCCCCCCCCCCCCCNCATCACCTCCCTTCCTCCCTCCCCCATCCGTTACCCCCTTTCCTCCCGTCCTCACCTCTTTTCCTCCCTCTCCCATTCGTTTCCCCCTTTCCTCCCGTCCTCACCTCTCTTCCTCCTTTGCTCTCCCTCTCTCTTTCTCCCAAATCGTCCATTTCTCCTTCGGGTGCGGTTTGGGTGCGAACTCCTCATCGGGTGCTGATTGGGTGCGCACCTAGAGCGCACCCGAAGAGCACCAGCACCCGAAACGCACCCGACGCGGGTGCGGGTCCAAATTGGAAGCACCCAGGTGACATAGCTTAAAACTTTGTGACGGCAACCTGCTACTCAGAGCAGGTTAATCATGCGGCCCCCATTTGGACGGGAAATGATTAAAATATTCCTATTAGAAGGCAAACTAAAATTTTAAAAAAAATTATCACATAAAATTACCAAAAACTTTCAGAGCGTTTGGAGAGGAAGCACCACGATTGTTAAAGCATCGCAGCATTTAAGCGCCAGTGAAAAACTTACACAACTAGGGCGTCCACTTAATGCCCTTGAGAAAAACTTGGGCAACTAGGGCCCATCCGAACCAGGCCTAAAGAGTCTGTGATTTCTTTGATCATCCCCTATAAGGATATTGATCTACGGTGCAGCTTCCGATCAGAATCAAGAACAGTAGAATCAACTACTTATATTTACAACTTTGTGTCTAACCGTTTCAAAAGCAAGTGATGGCCAAACTTGTGAATGGTGATATATTGATATCTATCATTAGTAGTCGAGGTGAGAGAATTTTCCAAGCCAGAGTAGATAGAGGGGAGCTGTCCCTTTCCAATCTCGCGTGTTGTATCAATCTGGAACTGCAAGCTGCATTAAGTGACGTCCACATAAAATTTTGTGAATACTTGAGAAAGTAAAATTAGGCGAGGTGTGTGTGTTTTCTCGCATGCATGCTATGGGTATTATCTTGTATATAGCTGTCGTTTGCCTAAAATTGTACATTGATGCCTCGCATTGTAGCATTTGAAATAGTTTGTCAAAACTATAATTTGCACGAACAGTTAAAGTCGTCACTGAAATTCAGTAGAACATATTATCTGTTTAAGACAGGTTGAGCTATACGCCAACCACACAGGCAATTACTATATTTTGTCTTTAAGATAAATTTCGTCGTACGCCAAATACAGAGGCAAAATTTCTGACATACAAACTCCCGTTGCACTTGTGCTGCGAGATGTTTCTGCTTATAATGGTGTCGTCACATCAAAACTCTTGGTATGAATATAAAAAAATATTAGCTTGCATGCCTGAAAGTAAGGAAATTAATGTGGAAAATATTTTATACAAGTTTTATAGACAATAGCTCCTTGTTTAGATAGGAAATATTGATTAGTATGAATCATTTTAGATTGGTAAAACTGGTCGATTGTACATTTTACAGTAAAAGAATAGAGCATAAAAGTTTTAGACAAATACAGGGAAATAAAACTTAATTTGAGATTTAGCTGAACGATATCCAGGTCATGTACCGTTACCATTTACCAAACCCCGAAAAGTGAAGCCATTTACTGTGTAATAAATGTAAGATATCAGCAGTTAACATTTTAAGCATTTTACCAGGTTTGAACTGATAGGATCTGATGCATTTATATCTGGATTCGGACAGGGTACCAAATGCCCTCATCTGGTAAAACTGAATCCAGACAATCTTTTTGAAGCAAAACAAATAGTCAGCTGGAGTAAGCAACATTTTTTTGAAACAAAGTTTGTATCTAGAATGGTTGAAACTCCATACAGCCAAAATATTATGTTAAAAATGTTCTTAAGCATCCATGGTGAAAATAAGCAAAACGCACTGCTCTTTGAATTTATATACTAAAAAGGCCAATGTGTTTTGACAGGACCCAACTTTCGTTATTATTCAGTAGCTCGTAGCTACTATTCTCAACTGAAGCAGCCAAGTTGACCACGGAGACCTCAGCTCAAGCAACTCTCTTATGATTAAGTGCATCTAAATCCTCCTGCTACAAATTAGTTGCATTTGCTAGTTTTCTAAAGTAAGATCGCCAAAGAGAGCATTGTTCCAGAACATTGTCGGAGAAGGTGGGTACCCAATAACCCACACAAACCGACTCTTCAAGAAAAATCTACAACATACAAAATCAAGTTAGTGGCGAAACAAAATCTGTAATTGTTAGAAGTTAGAAAAAAAGGTTACAATTCTCCTTTGTGCCCACCAATCCGTGCTTCATCTTTTTGCTCAGCAGGGAAGATCCAACGATATATATTAGATGCTGCGTTCAACAGCTTACAAGGACTGGAGCAGGAATTGGTTGCCACTGACTTGACGTTGCAGATAGACTCAAAGTTGTGCCTCAAATGAGGGGAAACTACCCTCTCCTGAGACAAAGGAATCGTCATCATGTTATTTGCCAAGGCAAAAAAAGGAACTTGGTCAAGGCAAACTAAGGAGGATCTTAAATATCAAAAGACATACCTTGAAGACTTCAAAAGGACATAAGTCGACATCGCCACAGCCCTTGCATTAAGGCAACACAACATGTTCAGATACACAAAAAGATATGCAACCACCACAATCACAATAATAAAACAAATCAACACTAAACTTTCTCCATAAAAATCAAATGAACAAACTGCACGACATTATAGATGACTGCCTACTGAAGTACTTCATAAACACTGGCAGATATATAACCAGTTACATAGTATATGCACCCAAATATGCCGCATCTCTTGGGCACAGAAGAATTCTCAACGCTTCCTTAAATTCTTGTAACCAAGGTCCATTCAAATAGATGCAATTTTGCGCACATTCTGTCATAGAAAGGGCTTACAATTTTTCAACTTTATTGCTGGGAGGTGAAATATTTTCTCGAATAAGCATATCATAATTCTGACTTTCATCCTCATTGAGAGGCACTATTTGATGTCCGGAAACTGAGTCATTAAAGTAATTTTCATCAACATCTAACTGCTTCGCATCCTTGATTAATTTGGTGTTGAAAATTATTGGTCAATGAGATTGCAACAGTTTGACATAGAGAGGAACAAATTAATTATATAAATCTAATCATTTCAACCATTTTGAGCAAAATTACTGACAGGTAAACCAAAATTTACTCAAAAAGTGATATGTACCTTTACGCTTTCAAAATGGAGAACAGACAAAGAACGAACCCCCCTTGAGCATGTCAGAATGAAGTAAGCACACTAAGGAGTATAATTGTAAGTTTGTAACAGAAGAGATCATCATTCCTGCCTTCGCTCTAATTATGATTTTCAGTTGTATAGAATGCAGCAGAAGAGATAGACACGTAAGTGATCACTTACTTCCTAACTCATATTGTGTGATTGCAAACAAGATACTGAGATGCTGTTCTGTTGGCAATACAATCAAGGCAATGAAGTTTTTGACCACACACCGGAAAACAAGTGGCATCCCCATTAATAAGACTTGTGAGAAAGAGCAAGCTCGTATAGCAAAGAAGTCTCCAGCGAAGCACGTGGTGCATACACCAGATTGTTGTGTTCTCAGAGCACTGCACAACTCTGAACCTAATTAAGAGCTAGTATGCAAGTTCTTGATAGCCCAGCGTCATAAGTAAGCCACTTGCTATCTTATGGATGGTGCATGGGTTGAGTCTGGTTAACTTAGAGCCTAGATTATGTCTATGACGCAACCTTCATTTCTTCAACTCTGATAACCAGTTTCTTCTATGGGTTCATTTAAAATTTGAAATGTCCCTTTGAGGCAAAGCAGTCACGATAAACCTTTTGCCATAACATTTGCATAATGCTATCCACGTTGAACTAATCTCAGGCTCATGATTCTCAGATCTTTCAGATGTTAGTAGCTGAAGTTACAAACAGCACCTGATTATATAGGAAAAAATAACATAAGAAAGAAGGATGATAAGGAAACAAGAGCCAAGGAACTTACCGGCAGTTTCACAGGAATCTCATTATGAAATACTTGCACAAAGTAACTGCCATTATGCTTCTCAGATGCACTGCTTTTGGATTTATCAGCAGGACAGTGGTACAAAGCCAGCATGTTGTTGCCTGCAAATGGAGCCACTATACTACCTCTCCAACTTCTTTCCAGGGGAGGTTTTGGTGGCAGTTGAAAAGGCTGCTCACTTTGTATTTTTTCAAATTCTGCAAGTATTATTTTGTTAAGTAACAATTAGTGGGCTGATTTTTTTTTCTAAGGTTGCAAGCTGGTATTTTGTTACAGTAGGTAAAGGGCAAAGAAATGTTTTGCTGCTTATAAAGAAAAGAACATTGAAGCAAAACCCTACCAGATCTTTCAAGAAAAAGTCCAAGCAGGCATGTAAATGGAACAACTGTTTCAGCATGAGCGAATCGAAGCTGTGCTTTCTCAAAAGTCCCTGTGGATTGGCTTTCTGAAAAAGAAGATGGCACATATTAGCATCATGAGAATCTTTGACACAGAAAATGTGTAAACGTCATGGTGGTTGAGCACAAGAGTAATAAAAGGTGAAACTAAAAGACGAGCAAAATAGTTTAAGGGAAGATACAAATAATCAACCACATATATAAAATAATCAGCAATAAGAATCCATGTTAAACGCTAGATTTGAGGTCCGACCATCATTGACTGGAGCTTTGCTTTGTTCACAAACGAGAGTATCAAAAAAATTGATTGGAATTCTGTTTTGTTCATAAAAACTTAAAGACATAGTAACAACTTTATTATGGATTTAGCATGCCGAAGATCAAAAAGTTAGTGATAAAAGTAAAACAGTATGGTGGCAGCACAACCATCTTTAATTTCAATTAAGGAGGGCAGTTCACATTCTAACACCTTCTCTAGGAGAAGAGAACCTCGTTCTTCCCTTCTAACAAATTTGTAAAACACTAGCCAGAATTTCTCTTTCACCTAAACTACCTTGTCTGAAATATCTTAATTACAAAGGCAGAAGGCATAATATTGATCAAAATTTATTTTCTTATTCATAAATTTTAAACTGACATGTGCATAACATAAACCCTTTGTGTCATCTATGCATTTACTATTAAAACTTTAAAATGACCTTATGCTTATCTACATGGCAAATTTGTAATAAATTATATGATGTTCATCTCTCCTTCCCAGTTATAATAAGCAATTAGCCTATTAAGTTTTATTTCAAATTTAATAAGTTCAACAACAAATAACAATATTTAACTTTAATAAGAACATTTTGGAAATCCAACAATATATAGGTTAAAAAATATGAGACTTTATCAACTCAAATATTTATAAAGATACTACTCCTATTATTTTGGTACATATATTACATTCGAATATAAAAAACAAATCTACAATATATAGTCTATGCCTGACCATCTCGAAAGACTTCAAGATCTAGTTAGGCATAAAGCTTCGCATTACAAAATAATTTAAAAAAAAAAAAAGAAGCTTCCACAATCCAAGCCTTCTAAAAGGAAAGGACACAAAAAAAAAGCCTACCCTTCCAAGGGAGAAAAAAGGAACCTATACTCAGATATATGCAAGTTGTGATGAACTATTTGGCCTAATAAGAGGCACAGAAGAAATTCAAGCTCATTGAAAGCCAACCTGGTTTTTGTCTGGCCTGAGCACTCTATACAGGTGACAGCCAGACCACATTCTTGATTAGAAGGTCAATCTCAGGCTTGAGCAGTGGTTACAAGCATACAGGCAATAAGATAAAAAAAAATTAGAAAAGGAGTGACGTTACAAGTGACTAATGCCTAAGGTAACAATTGGTAATTATTCACCTCAAAGCTCAAGCACATTAAAAATGAGACAACTTTCATTCTTTGGCCTATATAAGGGGCTAATCGAGTCAAGACTTAAGCCCAAGACTGAGATTGTCTTCATAAACATCACTTGAACTTATATCACTCTCTCCCTCCTCATCCCCCCACCCAAAAGAAAAAACAAACCCACTCTTTGGCCCCTATCTGAAAGCATGCCAGATACCAGAAACACAACTGGCCTGTTGCCCGACAGAGCAAGCAAGCATGGAAACGAAACAACTGAAACACAGATACACATATACACAGACACAGTAGATATATATCTACATATGCATGTGTATTTGCAAATATATAATACACATCATCTCCAAATAAACAAATATCTTACTGTACTCGTCACTCAGTGAAATATTTTCATCCAATGTAATTACTTCATCAATCAAATATACCTCTTGCAAAAATTGCTTTTTCCATGGATTGCAAAACATCACGGAGCAATGGGACTCCCATTCGGTAATTTATTGATTTACCATAACCCTTCAATATAAATATCTCCAGGTCATCTGTCCACTCTAGCAATAAAACCTGCACACGTCTAAGGATTCATGTTACAGTAAGCACATGTTAAATTGAAATAAATTTCCTATCGGATTCACTTTCATATATGACAATTTCAGTTATAAGTTGCATAAAAGCCATTGATATAGCTTTAAAAAGCCTTTGAACTCAAGAGGCCAGAGAAAGAAATACTTAATTATATTAACATTTTAATCCGAAGGGTATAAATCTTAATAATCATACAGTATGATGGATAATAAAAGTTAACCAAGTCCATTGAGATAGTTGGGTTCTGTTCTGGTAACAAAATGCAATGCAAGGGAATACAACACCCACAGATATAAAAAATGCATTGCCTTAAAATTATATATATATATACAACCAAAACAGTTAACTAGACAAAAATGGTCTGTAACAAGCATGCAAATAATCCAAGGACTTCCATACAAAGCAGTATACAATAGAAAACAACATAATTGTATATACAATGTGCTGTGAACACCGACTTGACAAAAAAGTCCCTGTTTAGAATGAAAATGAACCACGTGTTTGTCCTGCAAGTATGGTTTCTCATACAAAAACAATCAAACTGGGACATGATTTATGTTTTTTTGTGATGAGAACATGGGCTTCCTTTGTGCTACAAGAAGAAATCCTGAGAGAGAGAAGGAAGGTGGAAGCGATTGGATCTCCTCTTCAGCCTCCTCTCGGGGACTTGCCTCAGGCTTTATAGATGAAATGTCTCAAAAGCAACCAACATCCAAAAAAAGGTTGATTGTTTCAGCGATAATCATTTGTTCATTTTGAACTTTTGGGTGGACTTTTCCTCAAAAAGAAAGGGACAAAGAATCAGCCATTCTCCATACTCCATAGCTCCTCTCTCTCTCTCTCTCTCTTTTGCTCTCGCTCACTCTCGTGTAAGGGGTCAACAGATGGTCTCTCTGTTGAGCCATTGGGTTTGGAGCTAGGCATGTAGCTCTGCTCCACCTCCATGGTAGGCAACCGCCCAGGTCGATGGCGATTGCTCTCCTTCTGTCTCTGCTATTTACCTATGGTAATCGCAATGCCAATGTAATACAACAAAACAGACTATAAGTACATAATAGTACATACATATAAGTTTATAACAGATATAACAAATAAAAAATACATATAACTATATGACATAATTACGTAACATAACCATACTAATGTATACATATATATAACAGGTATGAGGTATCACAATACTATATAACAGACTAAGTAACTGTATATACATATAATGGTATACATAAACAGCATAATCAACATAATACATAAAACTATAAAAGCACATAATCAATACAAAATAAAGTACATAACAATATAAACTCAATTAAGAAACTTTAATTGAAAGGGAATGTAACTTTTCACTTTGCCATGGACTAGGCGTGCTGGCGCCTATGCCAGCCTAGGCAGTAGGTGCCAGCACATATCTCTTCGCCTACGTGGTTGACTTAAGCAAGGGGTGTGGACTCATGCTTACTCCACGCCTAAGCATCGCCTAGGCGAGGCCTTGACAACATAGGTGCTATCTTAGAAAATTGTTAGATTACATTGCATCTAAGAATGTCTAACCAAGTACTAGACTCTGGTTCTAGTATTGGATAAAGTGAAAAACAGCTGTTAGTTATGACCGTTGCACCATATTCTCATCGGACTGAAGATCAGTATGCATTAAACTTAAGCATATTTTGCTTTCATTCCGTACATAACAGTGTGACAGCTTACCTCCGTCTGGTTGAAAAGAGCACAGGCTTGATCAGTTATGTCAAGTAATGAAGCTTCCTGCATAAACCAAAAATAACTCACATGGGTAACCTAAAACAAATAACTCTAAGCATCATATCATATACTTTTTCAGACATAAATACATAAGATGGGAACTGAGATGTAAACTTGCTTGTTTGCAAAGGAACCACAATGAAGCAACATCAGACATTGTAAAGTTCAGTGAATAACGGCTTGATAATGCAGAGGAAACTTCAGTAAGAATTGGTTCTTTTAGCTTCTCCACAGCAGGCTCCTGGCTGATCCTATAATCCTACCAAACAAATGAGAAGGGGTCAACAGAATAAAAGGGTGCTAAAATATTAACCAAGTATTTACCAATATACTCTGTTTAATTGCTTAACAGTGAGAAATCCAGAGTCAGAAGAAAAGACGGGAGAATCTAAATGGATAATAAAAAAAGCATTAGACCTACATTACCAATCAATTTAAAATAAAAGCCAATAGGAACACAATCAGTAACAAACTTCAACAGATAAGAGCTCAAAGATTTCTATTTAAAAATTTTAACTACTTCCTCCAAGAAACTACAACTTTGCTTTTCTCATTTATCTTCTTTCACATTTATATGTAACTTGACTTGTGGATATTGTGAGGATATCAGGATGAACAGACCATAAGAACTCACTTTGCTTCTCAATCAGAAGATTTAAGAACTGCCAGTACATTTTCTAAAATTATTCCCTTGTAAAGGTACTGCAAAAACATGGGATTTAATTAAAAAAGAAAAAATGAGTGGAAGAAAGTTATGTGAAATGCAGGAGACAAAATATGTTAATGTAAATAAAGCAAGTTGAACTCATAAAGAGTGGTGTATCATTCACAATTCAATCTGACACCAAAGAGAATGGTTGTCACCATTTGGGTGATACCAACTGCAAACCTGGGTTGGCCAGTTTGCTTATATGCCTACCTTAGTTATAGTTCATTGACCATTTTAGACCTCGTTAGTCAATCAAAACCACTTACCTAAGCAGGACTGTTTCATCATTAAATTGGTTGTAAACCTATAGACTGGCTTTTTCCTATCAATCAAACATAAAACTCATCCGGTTTGTTCTCAATCATTCTGGGACCTTGTTATCTATCAAGTTTGCGATAGGCTCGAGTCCAAACAAGTTACACAAATTTGACTTTGTACATGAAAATTCATATACCATTATTGCTTAGAAGTTGGAAGAAGAAGCATGAGAAATAAAGATGTACAAACAACTTCCACCTCATTTCAACCTCTGGAAAAGGCAAATGTACGATCTATAAGGACTAATCAACCTAAGTCAAATCAATCAACCATTTTCACATTCCATCCATATATCAACAAGCAAGACCACGATAGTAAGACATTGATTCTTCAAATTCACAGTCTTTGCATTTTCAATGTACCAATCGGTGTAACGGATTAGTGAATGGGTCAGTCACAAGTATTGTAAGTGACAATCTTCAATAGATTGTCTGTATGTGCATGTGCAACAATTAACTATTTCTACAACTAGATCTATACAGCTACCGATTATTTGTATAACTGTATTCTCTCAATCGTCTCTTTTCTAAAACGGAATGTATATCCAGCAAATACTGCCAATTATTCTCTTCTTCCCTTTCATTTGATGCTTTGTTATAGATGTTGGCTTGCCTGCTACAAAGCATTGTCTTTGATAAAGGCTGTCAACAGGTTGCTGACAAGCTAGACCAGAGTGTGACCTAATGAGACTTTACCAAGCTATAGTTTTCATAATTTGACAAAATCTAGTAGTCGAGATCAGAAAAAATCGATATGGCAATCAGGATTCAGGACCACTGCCCCTTACCTGCCAATGCACACACACGCATAGAGAGGGAGAGAGAGCACAATTAAGGTCTCTAGAAATCAGTATGTTATGATATACTAGCAGAGCACTATAAATTAAACTGTCATGTGGGATACTGACCACAACAAATACTAGCACCCATCTCTAAAAAGGAGCACAAAGGCCACTGACAAAGGAAACATTTTCACGTGACGTGATGTATAACTATCCCATAAAATTTTTGGAAGAAAAGGCAAGTAGAAACACTAGACATGTCCATAAAATACTTACACATGCATGTATAAAACCACTAATAAGCAACTCTTTTTGCCAACCATAAAACACACATGAATTGCTTTCCATTGGTTCAAATGCATGACACTCAGAAAGGACATGGTTCATGAAATGCCCACAATGCTACAGTTAATGGCATCATGAAACTCAAAGATTTGGTTGTGTTATATGGTTTTACACAGAAATGAGCAACTTTAAAAAGAATCAACCGATAGGGAATTAATATATGGTTTTTACCTTGTAGGTTTGGCATGTATCATAAAATCGAAGCCATATATCACTAGCCCGACTCTCTGTGACAACAGAAAAGGCCCGATGACGCCCATGTCCAAGAGAACCTTTTCCAGAGAAAAGCCCTAATCCAAATGCAACTGCA
The DNA here is from genome assembly GCA_011799765.1 of Nymphaea thermarum. Classification (NCBI taxonomy): domain Eukaryota; kingdom Viridiplantae; phylum Streptophyta; class Magnoliopsida; order Nymphaeales; family Nymphaeaceae; genus Nymphaea; species Nymphaea thermarum. The sequence goes on from JAANDH010000030.1 coordinate 1,143,232, forward strand.
CTAGCTGAGGCTCGCGGAATCTATGAAGGAGTTACAATTGCAAAAAATTACTAAATTATTAAACTCCAGTAGTTGCAGAGGATGAAAAGAAACACATTGGTGAATAAGATTGTTTTACAGGTACTAAACTGCAAAACAAACATCTCACCAAAAGCAAAGACAACTCAAGGAATAGTTAAAAGTTAAAACACATTGCTTGTCATGCACAAAAAATGAATATGCCTGCACATTGAGTGAAAAGCATCATACATGATAAAGATGCAGCGCAAGGAAACACATCCACAAACATGACCATTTGTGCCACAATCAACACATGAAACATAAAAGTTATGAAACAAAGACATATGCAAGCTAATATGTACATCTAGTGTGAGTACCGAACTATTTGTTCTAGGAGTACTGAAAGGTATTTGATTTGTCAACCACAGATTACCAATTTGACAAATATGACATGAAGCCTTCAGCCATCAACCATTAAATTAGTGCAAAATAACCAATACCAAGAAACAGACCTATGGGAGTATACAAACACAGCACAAACAATAGTGCATATTTTAGGAAGGTCACAAGGGTGATGGTTATTAGGATGCCAGACTTGGTTGTGGACCCCAAACCCCCCATCTCTATGGGCAGGGACATGATCTAACATGTATAACTAGAATGGAATAAAAATCACAGGATTCCTTTATGCCATGTCCCTATTTAAGCAAAACAAAGGGTGCATACTGCATAGTAAGCTTAATGTAGTAGCAAATTGTGGATAAAGATATTCTGAGTGTTTTACCATTTTCTAGGCTTTTGAGTCATTATTATCAGGTAGCCAGCCAGTTGGTCATTAAATATGAAGAATAACAATATTCACTAGACTACTTGCTGAAGTAAATTTTGAATATTTGATTTTTTGAGAGAAAGGGCACCCCATGCCATCTTCTGCAACAAAGATCATATTTTATCGATATTCTGCCTTAGCTTGAGATCACTAAGTACCTAAATGTGTGGTTTGATGCCAATATCACCTCAAAATGAATAAATAAAAACGAATTAAAATTATATTAGCATAAGAGGCCATTACCTGGGTAGCTTTAATTGGGAAAATATCTGGATGATACTCTACATTAAACAGTTCTGGAAATCTTTCGCGGATTCTATTCCCAAGCAGATATAGTTCCTCCTCCCCTAGGGTTATCAATTCACCACCTTTATCTCTTCCCTTCCATGGAGATTGCCAGCTTGATAGCCAAGCTGGAATTTTTTCTGGAGAAGTGATGATTCCATGAGCTTCAACTTTCACATGACTCACAAGAGAATTCAAGCGAATGGCCAATCGATCCAGTTCCCTTATGCGCTTCTTGGTTGGAGCTCGTGTACCATGTCTTGCCTGGACAGGATATCTCATAAACTTTTGCATACGAAGCATCCAAACCATGAATGTATTATACTTGCATATGCACTTTTTTTCACTAAATAAAAGAAGGAGCATTATGAATATGAACAAATACAGTAAGATAGAGGTAAATTAATCCAAATTAATCCACATGCTTGAAAAATATACATCCAGGAGCAAGACCATTTCAGAGTATATTTCAAAGTTATCATGAGGGCCTCCTCTGCCTTCCTTTTTCTTAAGTTCAAACTGGAATATTCCGTACACATCACTGAAATCATAACAGTACTGACACAACTCCTTTTAGCCCAAACAATCTCATAAAGGTTCCATACCAATGACCAACAAAAATTAGCAACAAGGTAAATTTAAAAATTTCACCAGGTTATGAAGCATCACTTCTACAATATCAGAAGTTGAGTGCAGTTACCTTTGCGAGAAAAATAATAAGAAGAAAAAGCAAGACGACGTGCTAGACAAATACATGAAGAATGTCAACTAGTCATGCCATGCATAGAAGTTCAAAAGATGGAAAAGATGAACACACCACAAATATGACACATCCATATAATTAAGAGTTAAGACCTACATTACGTCTTAGCTGTGATGCATATCATTCTCTCATCATTCTAAACAAGTTAAATATCTCCAGCCACAGTATAGAATGTAATATCACAACGGTTTGTTAAATGTTGAAGCATCAACTACAGCCTTCAACGGAAGAAGCAACACCCACCAATCAAATCAGTCATCTCCATATAAAACAAACTTGATAGCATGCATAAAAGCTATTAAAATAAGAAGTGTCTTACTGGATGCTGCTGATTTTTTGTAGCTTGCTGCTAACAGCTTGCAGTACATTTTCTATGGAAGAAAATAATCTGGCTAAAAGCTCAATAGCATGAATGACATTAAAGACTTCAGGTCAGTCCATATATATTAAAATCAACCACAAGTAAAAAATAAGCCTTTTTTGTAAATTGTAAATATCTGCCTGCAGTACCACTGCTTTTACAGAGCAACAGCTTGACATTTTCAAACATTTTAGTTTCGCCCCTGAAAAAATTTTAAAATTATATAGTGGTCCCCCTAGAGAAGGAAAAAAAAAACCTTAGCTCCACCCATGGACTACACTACTCCCATTAACCTCATAACTGCAAAAAAAATTAAAAAAAAAAAAGCATTCAATTGCTCAATGTTGTTATGAAGAATCATATGAGAAATGGAAAAAGTATTATGATGTAGATGATGAAATTGAACACAGTCCATGATTTGTCAGCCTGAAGGAGGAATATTGGATAAGCCAGCTTCCTAACTTTGGATTTAACCAATTGATGTTGAACAGTATCACCAACAAAAATTTCTTTCTCCTTACAACATTGATTGACGAAATATGGGCAATGCTTTAAAGGAACTTATCAAAGACAAGAAGTCGGGTCGTACCACTAAGTTCAAGTGAATTACGCTGCATTTGTTTGGAGGATCAATAGAAATATGGGCATCGCCAGCTGAGATCTCCTTTGAAACATCGTACCTAGTGATGAACACATGCATTGGTCAAAAACCAAATTCACGGAGAAGAGGCAATCCTTTCAATTAAATTATCAATGGTTCTATGGCTCAATTGCAACCGCAGTCATCAAGAACCATCCACACTGCAAAGAACGTGATAGCCGATAAACAAAATGGGTTTTCACAGTTTCACGTGTGAATGACAAGCCCCGATTACGAATGAAACAACAAGCTCGTAGAAAAATGCATAACCTATCGAGCGCATTGTTTTTTTTACATAACTGCAATTATCAATCACCAGCAAACGAACGAAAAAAATCGTGCAAAAAACAAAAATCCCAGTCGCCAGGAAGCAGAAAAATGAGGGGAAAAAGTTATAGACAGATAAGCTAACAATCACATTGTTCTTTCACGTGTCAAGAACAAACCTCAGATGCCAAGAAACAAAAAGATCCGTAAGTAAATGATCTATAATCATCGCCCGAACCAGTTTTATGTATCAGCAAAAAATCTTGAGAAAGAAATAAGAAAGACGGCGACGGCATGAATGATTGGGAAAAAACGTAACAACATGATTGCTGCGTATATCGACACTTGACTCCAAACTTTAACATCAACAAACGAAAAGATTAATCAAATGCTTCAATTTTCTTTAACATGCAACCATGTACGTTTTGTTGTCGGAAAGAGTTCTCAACGTTTTCTTTATTGGAAAAATATCTCAACAAATGATTCCACCACCAGGAAATAACAACGTCAACGAAATAATGGAGGATTCTTTTCCCGCGACCATCAACGATAAAAAATGGAGACCAATTTCAAGACTAGAAAATGAGGGTTCACTTGTCCCCAACAACGCAGGCAGAGAATAAGCCAACGAAATGGATCGGATAAACAGTTAAACATGCAACAGACCTGGTAACGGTGGAGAGGTGGTGGCGAACGTCAAAAGCATCGGTGGTGATCGTTAGAGTTGCAATTGAACATAAAGAAAGAAATAGCAGAACGCGATGGAGAATGACGTAACGGTGGCAGCAACCCATCCTTTCCAACAGAGGAAACCTCCCCACGACGGTGCTAATGCGCGGTATCTATGCGAGCGTTCCCGCGCCTTTCGCCTAAACCGTCCTCCTTTTCTTTTCTGAGAAAACTTGCATGCGACGGAAGATCGCGAATGACTCGAATCGAAGCTGCCACAAGAACATCAGCCTGAGACCAACCTGATGCGCGATCCAATCATCTCATATCGGTACTCGTGACCTGACCCGCGTTCCAGACGGACTAACAACATCATGCCAACAACAAGGACATACTGCTGAACCCGGACATTCCGGAAAACGGCTACTTGGAGATCGGCCCTTTTGTTGTTGAAAGCTATAAAAAATCCCTCCTCCTGGTGGTGATTACGGCAACTCGTTAGATCCGACATCCGAGCAGCCATTTTAAAACAACAAAATAAAACTAAAAATTTTTGATATCCAATTAACAAATCGGTTACGATTTGGATGACAGAAAGAAATCCTATCGTATTCGAATTTTAATTTAAGCAAATACTTGATCGGATTCAGATCTGGGTCGCATATTGTTTTCAATAAATATCATACACAAATGCTTATAATGTGGTTTGGATTTAGTTTAAAAGTCGGATTTAGAATTTTAGACTTAGATGTGTTAATATGAAAATGGGATTTGGATTTCTGAATTTTGATTCAAATTCATATATGTTGTAGTTTTTTCTTTATTTATATTATACTCAAATTCAAATCCGAATATAAGAATATGGTAAACAATATATAAATATTTGAATCCAAACCTAAACTCATAAACACAAAAAAAAATGCAATCAATAATTTGATTTCAATAGTGTCAATTACAAAAAGTAATGGGTTTGTTGCCGGCCGACTGTGTCTAGCCCGGCCAAGGCCAAAGAAGGCTTGAAAAAGTCGGCCCGTGACAGCTGACAAATAAAGCTGGTGATGTGCATACTGCAAAAAAGTTATCACGGAATGTCCCGTAAAATGTTAGCCAATTGAAAGTTTTTTCAGCACTGCTTTAATATTATCGACCAAAGGTTTCAAAATTAACGAGGTTGAGAGTTGAACACTGAATGTGCTTCTCTTATCATATAATCTGTTTATAACCTTCGCTTGCATTTACAAACGAAAAAACAATATTTGTAGCCTTGTAAGTTATTCCATTCACGCTTCCTTTATAAGAAAAACTACGTCAATTTTGGAGGATGTCACGGCAAAAAGAACAATGAGATGAACAAGTGCTAAAAAACGAAAGATGAATTGAACATGTAATAAGATGCTAACTCTATTTGTGACAATAGACATGGCAAAAAAGGTTATCATTAATTTATTGACAGGACAATGCACATTATCATAAAAGAAATATTCATTCACCCAATTTCATAGTTTGACTTAAGCTTTTAAGTTGAACTTATAGTTTTTACTTAAAACTTTTAAGTTGAAATAGTTAAAATGTCCAATTTATGAGGTATCCCAGTTGTATACAAAGATGCGCTAATTTCAATTCTATAGAGAGAAAAAACTTAAGTTTTTTATAATAAGAGTTTGATAATAAGAAGATTGACATGTTTAGGTTTATATTGATGAACATGTATTATTGTTTCTATTGGCAAGCAAAATTTTACGGGACGAACAGTATAGAACCGTATGCAAAGCGCAGACGGTTCTATCTAGGCACGTAACGCACGAGGCGACGGATCATTTGGGTATGGACTGCCCGATCTAACAGTGGGACCCGCTTTCCCGCGTCAGCCCTAGGATCCTTTGGACCAAGTCCACCGCCTTACCCGAGTCATTGTAGAAATCGGAACAGCTTTACCCATTTCTATCGTGCTCTGCTTCATCGCTTATTCGCAGTCGCAGCCTTGGTATTTAGGCATCGCTGTGCGGAGAAACAGGAGAGTTGAGCGAGAGAGAAAAGGGAGGGAGAGGCATGGCTGAAATGTATGGATCAGGAGGCGGAGATCAATCCGGGCCCCCGAGGGGCCGCGGTGGTGGCTATGGCGGTGGTGGTGGCGGCGACGGCGGTGGCGGCGGCGGATATGGCGGTGGTTATCAGCAGCAACGTGGTACTGGGTCTAGCTAGGTTTTTTTTGTTCTTTCTTTTCAAGATTTGTTTGTTGGAGTCGTTATTGGGCTTCGGCTGCTATTTTCAATCGTTTGTTCTCTAACCGGAGGTTATGGCCCTGATATGCAGGTGGTGGAGGATACGGTGGTGGAGGCGGAGGCAGTGGTGGGTATAACCGTAATGGCGGAGGTGGAGGCGGAGGCGGCGGAGGGTTTGATCGTGGTGGAGGCGGTGGTGGGGGGTTTGATCGCGGTGGCGGAGGCCGCGGCGGCGGTGGTTTCAGAGGAGGAAGAGGCGGCTCTGGTCGAGATGGCGATTGGCGTTGCCCTAATCCAGGGTTACTTTCTCTTCCTCTATCTGTCTGCACTGATAGATGCATAGTTTCACGATTTTGCTGGTTTCGTTGCTAACAAAAAATTGGGGGAATTGTTGTAGGTGTGGAAATCTGAATTTTGCCAGGAGAACTGAGTGTAATAAATGTGGCGCACCCTCCCCTGGTGGATCTGGTGATCGGGGTGGCGCTGGTGGGGGGTATAATAGGGGAGGAAGTGGAGGTGGTGGTGGTTACAGTGGGAATCGCGGTGGTCGCGGCGGTGGCGGAGGTCGCGGTGGTGGTGGTTATGGCGGTGGCGGTGGTGGCAACTATGGTGCCGGTGGAGGGGGCGGAGGCAACTATGGCAGCGGCGGTGGTTCTGGCGGTAACTACGGTAGTGGCGGCGGTGCTGGTGGAACCTATGGTAGTGGCGGAAGAGGCGATTCTTATAGTGGTTATGACAGGGATGATGGGTCGTACGGTCAAGTTCAACCACCTGCACCACCTTCTTACGGAAGTGATGGGAGCGGTGGTGCTGGAGGAGGAAACTATCCTCCGCCCCCGGCTGGCCCTCCCTCTTATGGCGCTCCCGCTGCACCGAGTTACGGAGCTACTATTCCTCCTCCTGGCGGGTATGGTGCCTCATTGAATCCGTACCCAGCACCAAATAGCTATGGCGGTCCACCTGGTGGAAATTTCGGCAGAGGAGAGCCGCCCTCATCTGGATATGATGGTTATGGCCAAGACAAAGTAGGCGCCGGCTATGGTGCGCCAAGGCCAGTTCCTGGTCGTGATGATTCACGGAACTCTGGGGGAAGCTATGGTGCACCAGCCGACCCACCTGCGGCTGCAAAGGTGAAGCAGTGCGATGAAAATTGCGGTGATACTTGCGATAACTCTCGGATATATATTTCAAACTTACCTCCAGATGTATCATCGGATGAACTAAGAGAGCTTTTTGGGGGAATTGGACAGGTAGCTTTCTATGTAGCCATCTCTCATTCTTCGAAATGATTTGTTTTCTGGTCGCAATGATTGACTTTTTGTTATCTTAATTGTTCACGAGAGTTAGACGTCTCTATCATTCCTTGAGCTCCCGATGCCTTTCTTCGGTGTCAGATATTCATTTTTTAATATCAGATTTGTTCGCGAGAGTTGGATATTAATGCGATTGACTTTTGAAATGCTGACTGCCTTTCTTTTCTGTAGCTAAAGTGGATTAACGGAATCCAATAGACTGATTATTTTATGTTATTAATGCTTTTGTTTGCTTTCTGGAATTCATATCCACAAGTCCACATGATTCTGTTGCCTAAATGGCCTAAATTCATACTGCTCTTGCATATTTCTATTTTTCATGGAATCCTTAAAATGCTGTTGGATTCATCCAGATAAATAAAGAAGACCTAAATTGTTACATTATTTCTCTCGTTGTTAAAGTATGAAAAAGCCCTATTTGAACTATTTTTTTTAACTAGATGCATCTGGCAAGGTTGATGCCATTCTTTTTGAATAATTGAATTCATTAGATCGTCTTTGATAATCTCTTAACTTTGGTTTTTGTTATTTTGTATTGTTTCTCTGTCTGCATATTTTTTGGTTGCATCCATGTCATCAGTTATTTAGTCTTGTCGATACCATTTGCACTCATGTCGATACCATTTGCCTGATTGCTGTGCTACTGCGTGCAAAAGATTTCTCCAGTGGTGGGAGATTATCACAAATTCATCAATGTTTGTCAAGCATCTTTAATTTTGGACTGCTGTAGGTTTAATTTTCTTATGTTAATCGTTTGAGAAAGGTTATGAGTCTTATGACTTCTAAATCTTGGATACATAAAAATTGAGTCATTTGGATTTCTTGTATATTTTGAACTTAAGGTTTGCATTTTTGGTGGATTTTTGATAAAATGTGAACTTTTCCTGAAAATTGTATTCCCGGTGCACTTCTAGTTCGTTTCAGTGCTATATTGAATGGCTTGAGGTTGAATTGCAATTGATCTATTTCTGGTTTGTCTGCAAATACCCTTTTACTTGTTTATTTTATCTGATTAATGCTATGCTCATGTTTATCTGCATTTCTGCTTGTGTTGTTATCATGTTCTTGAAAACGAATTGCTGATAGTAATATACTAATATTACTATTTACTGAATGTAGTGGTAAAAGTCATGCCATCTGATTGTTGCTCATATCTCATAGTTTAGGTTTGTTCTTCATTTTTTCCTCAATATTTTGGCCTGAATTGATGGAGCTGACTACTTTTTGTTTCGTGCACTATATAGGTTGGAAGAATAAAACAGAAACGTGGGTATAAGGATCAATGGCCTTGGAACATCAAGATCTACACTGATGAATATGGCAACAGCAAAGGGGATGCGGTACTCTCTTATGAGGACCCTTCTGCAGCCCATTCTGCTGGTGGCTTCTACAACAGTGAGTACTTGAAAACAATGCCTTCTGCAAGTTTTGTTTGTTTTGTAGATAGATTTGCTTACTGACGCATATTTTTTCAGATTATGAGATGAGGGGCTACAGAATCAATGTTGCAATGGCAGAGAAGTCTGCACCAAGGGCTCCACCTGCTTATGGTCATGGGTACGTGTTATTATGGCTTCTTTGTGCATGCATGGATTTCATGCACCATTATGTCATGCACAAACTGTTGCTTGGTAGATTCTAAGAAAATCTCCATTGTTTCTTTCTTTGAGTTTTTTCTTTTTATTTTGGGGTCTAGATCCTGTAAGAGGCTAAAGGGAGACAATTTTAAATAGCTGGACCTTATGTCATTGTCACAAATATTGTTTTTGGATTTTGGGTATAAAATAGCGAGTTTTTTCTTGGGTAATATGTGGCAAAGTTGTTTTTCTTGGAAAAGTCTCATCAATGTTTTAAACAACTAAAAATAAAATATGAAAAATGTGAAACTTAAATCTGGTAACTGAAAAATGTGAAAAACGTGCAACAAATGCAAAAGATGAATAGAACATGGATAAGACATGTTTTTTTGCATTTTTTTTCATTTCGGTGCTTTATTTAGAAAAATGTGCCTTTTATCTTTTTCTACAGCTGACTTGTTTTTACATTTTTTTTTTGTGTTTTTTCAAATGAAACACACTTTCTGTGAGACTAGGTTATGTTGGTCGTTATTATGGGCCCTTGGCTTATGTTCTGCTTATTGCAGGTTGTAGGTACCTAGTATTTAGTGGGTACTCACATTTTGTGTGAGCTAGATCGTGGTTCTATGGTGGCTACAAGTGTGCTATTGTAGCATCTTATTCTAGCTTTAGATAATTTCTTTATTTGAAATGCCTGTTGAATAATGTACAACAATCACAAGGATCTCCCTCGATGCTGTTGATGCTCTTGATATGCAATCAAAGGGAGGCATACTAAATTCCTTGTCACTGAATACTGCTAAGACTCCCTTCTCTGCCTATATAATGGTCGTGTACTCCCCTTTCAAGCCTGACGCTTAGGAAATTAAAATCCATCCAAGGTCATGCCAAGAGGAGATGCTATATAGACTTGTTAATAAGGTGAATTACATGATGTATAATACTGCAATTTCTGCACTGTCAAAATATTTCTTTCAATACTTGGACAGTTTACTGTTGTTCTTAATTATAAGTTAGAAGTCAATTTGCTGCATTTTTGTCAGTAAAGCAAGGGGCTTGGGTCAGGTACTCTGGGGACAAAAAATTTTTGAGAACACAAAAAAATTTGAGGGAAATATCATAGTCTTTGTGCTCTACAGTTGCAGGACATGTCAGATATGCATCCATGGTATAAAACGTGCTTTGTATGATATGATAAATTTGTAAACTAGACCATGTGTTGTTTAAAACATGGTTCAAACATGCTTTCTTTTACTAATAATAGTTGCAAATATGTCAGATATTCAAAAATATAATTTAGAAGGAATATCTTCAGAAGTATGACATAAATAATCAAATTCACAAAGAAATTGAAGAAACGTGAACATGTGATGTTGATCAAATAACCTAGAAAATATGAAACAAGAATAAACTTACAAAAAGGATCATAAACGTGGTGCATTATATTGTCTCTCTTGCTAATTTTTCACGTTGATCAAGTGCAGGTATTTTTTTTTTAATGTCAACCTAGGAAGATCATGTTCTGTCAAATGTGGTAGCTATTCTATGGTAAATTGCTTGTCAAATTAAAGGTTCTAGCCACCCAAAAATACTATTACTACGATTTAAGACATGCATGGTTCATTTAGTTTTTTGTGGAACATGTGATCATACTGTTGAAAAAGTAATTTCAAGTATAAAAATCAGCTGATTGTGTGTATGAAACAGTTCAGGAATTCATATGATTTTTATTGTGGGCATTGTGATGCAAGGTGTTACCTTTAGTGCGTAGTTATTGCAGAATATCCATATAAATACAAAATAAGAATTTCGGTATCTGTACTAAGACCTGTTTGGGTAAGATGATGGTGAAGAGTTCAGACTTAAGAATTGTGATAGCTATACTGAAGTCAGTTAGAACAGGGTTGATGACCAAGGGTAATTGCTGAAGTACTTGGTACGGTTATGATGCATTTAACCTTTACAAATTGATTCAGATTTGATTTGTTTATACTTGTTGATATTAGCGTTCAGATTGAGCTGTATTTTGTCCAATGTGCCCGTCTTTTGGAATTCATAAACGTGTTAATGGGAGAACATTTGTGAACCTTAAGAGGTCCAGCAAATATGCAAATGTAACTGCATATTGCTATATAGTCGGTCTTATTGGTTTATGTTTTTAGCCCTTCTTAGGGCAGCTTTGACTTGTCCATAGGAGGGAAAGTAGATATTGTTACTGCTTGTGATGAAAGTGTATATGCTTCCTAAATATCACATCTGGTGATCAGTCAACTGGATATGTAATTTGATGATCTAAAGAGGTGCTCAGGGCTGCTTTGATTATGTCTTAATGGTTTTCGATAAATTGTTGTCCCCTACTGGTTTGATTCTGTTGTGGAATGGGTAGTCCACTAAGCTGCTCGTTGGTTTTCCTGGATATTTTTGATGCCATTTTAATTCCTCTGTTCTCTTTCACATTGTTGTCGAGGTAATCTCTGGCTCTTCTCCAAACTTTAGCTGGTTAAGAGTTTTTCTTAATCAGATAAACAAGTGTAAGGATTTTCATTTCATCTGTCTCAACAGGGGTAGAGGTGGTGGCTATGGTGGTGGTGATCGACGCAGGGATAATTATAGAGATGGTGGTGCTGGAGGGCCTGATAGGCATGGTCATGGCGGGCAGCGTTCTCGGCCTTACTAAACATCTAAGCATTCATGTATACTATGAAAGTTTCTATCTTATGCTTGTTCAAGTTGTATTCAAATGAGGGCATAAGGTAGGTTGGGTGCACCATCAGAGCAAACGGCTTCCTTTTGATTCTAGTTGTTGAAGGGATTTTAGCTTGAGATTAATTGACTGCATGTGGATGTTTTTATAGAGGCAAGTGGAATACCTCGAATGTGCTGCTTAGGTTGAGAATTGAGATATTCAGGTGAGTGCTGATTTTTTAAGTGTATTGTGTATGCGTCGTGCTTGTCTATGGCCACGTCCTGCTTTTTGGTTCATGCATGCATGTATGCATCCTTTCATCTTGACGTGCATTTGTTCATGCGTTTTTTGATCTAGGAATTCCTGATAACGTTTTGACAATGTGAAACTTCACTATGATGCAATGATCATCGCTAGTAACAGCAGATGGGAGGGAGGATGAAAGCCTAAACTAATAGACCAGCCATCATCATCATGATCGTCGTCGTTCACAAGGAGGCAACTTACTATGCATGTAGGAGCTCCAGTGATGCTTTGACAATGTCAGGCTTCAAACTCTTGTGGGTACATTTAGTAACAGAGGAAGGGAAGGAGGACAAATGCCTAGGAACTAGTGTCCCAGCCACTGCTGAGATTGTCCATTGGTTATTCGCGTTTGATTGTTTTTTTTGGAGGACACTGAAAAGATAGTTCCTGATCATCTTTCACATGGCTGCCGGCTAGTGCCGGCTGGCTGATGGGCCTGAGTCTGTCAAAGTTTGTGGCCATAAAAAGGGGTAGAAGGGGTTCGGCTTCCGTGTTTTGCTAGCGTTTATGTTTTGCTAATAAATAAGCAGTAGCAGCGGGTTGACCTTTTCGCTCTTTCCCCTTCTGTGGAAGGAAGGTGTACACAAATTGGTGGTGCACTTGTTTAGATAAATGGTAGAGCAATCTTGCCATCTTAGGTGTTTTGTCCGGAGATGAAGTTAAGTGGTATGTGTTTCGTGTGCCTTGCGGATAAAGTCTCACTAAAGCAATTGGTTACTGAAAAGGGGAAAATGTACTTTGCTGTTTGTCGGAGGCATTATTGGTTGGGCGCTGATGTATCTTACTAGATCGATGAAACCTAAGTTTTCCAGTGCCGCCGAACTGGCATGATCCTTTTTCTCTCTTCTGAAATTTAGTATTAGTCTAGTCGTTAATTCAACAAACTTGGATTCGCCGGCTTGAAGGTTCAACTGTAACCCCTGCGCAGTTAGACGGCAGCTAAACTATATGGTCTGGTTGTAGGGTGAAATGCCCACTTGATGTAAAACCGGGAAATTTGGATATGTATCTGCTTTCATATTACTTGTTCTGTCACTTCCGACTTTTCTCCTTTACGTGAATGTACTTATAAGTGAAATTAGCAGAAGGTATGCTGAGAAAATCGTTCATGAAGGGGATACGTACTATGGTGATGGTAGGGGTGACGGAACCGCCTCACTTTTTTGGAGACGTGATAGATTTACGGACTTTCGAGTGAGCTGTGTCAAGACGACCTCTTGTCTTCTATACCATTCCGGGTGAGGTTTAAGAAAAAAAAAAAACATAAAGAAGAGCACTCTAGTCTCATGCCGAAGTTCGAAAATTTCGTTTCTTGTCGTTTTTTTTTTTCACTTATAGTTTGGGCAGTTAAATGCAGAACATTCAAATGTGAGCTCTTTTTCCCTCAGAAGTTGTGTTTTTGCGAAGCGTTCGGAATTTTTAGATGTTTTCACGCGACTAGTCTTTGGCATGTGTGTCGTTCACGCTTAAATAGTTCAAAAGAGTAGTCCATCAAAACCAGACTATGTCGTCGCTGTCTTCTGATCCATTTTAGTGGGCGTATGTGCGAGAATGGAAAACTTATATTCGGGTCTTACGTTTCCTCAATAATCTTGAATGTGTAACGAAGTTCTCTGTGATATTTTTTTGTCAGATAGTCAAATAGTGTCAATGTGTCATTATTTTGGGGAAACATTATTTCTTTGATCCTGTGGTTGGGATCAGTGTTGTCGGAATGGACCTGGACTCAAGCAGCATCGGCATGAGCAGTGGTCGGATTTGATTTGATTGTGGATTTGAGATTGCCATGTGTTGAGTATTGTATAGTTTTGATGTACTAGAGTTTTTATTCTTAACTATTTGTTCCTTATTAGGAAGACGGTCCTTAAATATTTTCGACTGGTTCACAACCAACCCGCAAGCCGATTCTCTAATATTTTCTCCATTTGTTTTTGGCAAAATGATATGTTTCTCAAATGCTGGTTTGGTTTGCATTTTGGTTTCCATCTTTGAGACTCCATACGGTGCTAGGCTTCCCGTATTAGACGGTCCGACACAACTGGTTACGGGACAATGATGAATCAAAGTACATCATTGTAGTAAGACATCTTTGTTCCTGGGCATCACCGTCCTTAGAACGTTAGAAGGAGAGGCTGAGAAGATGATCCATTGATTGATGATGCAAAAAGGTTCCAGTTTATCTTATTATTATTTTTTTATTAGTTACACAAGGAAGTGCAATTACACATCTTAATATCTTATTAATTGCCGCATTAAAGTGTTGCATGCTTTCGTCTCGTCCGTTCTAATTTGTGTTGGCCTACGTATCGATGGTGGACATGAATGCAAACGGCCTCTGTGGCAGCTGCTCTTTTTCCTAAACGAAAGAAGGGGATCGTCGAGTTTTCAATGAAGAAAATGGGAACGAGTTGGCGAGCAAATTTCCTTCTTTCGTGTTCGAGAGAGAGAGAGTAGTGGCTGCCCACGAACTCAGCGGGTCAACAGCGTTCTCCTCCTTACCCTCGTTTAAAAACCAGAACGGAAAATTTGTAGTCGATCACCACAACGTGCCCCCTCTCCCTCCCACCTTCCCTTTCTCGCTCTCTCTCTCTCTTGCTGTTGGTTGATAGAAGGTGGCCGTTTCATTTCCTTTCGTTCTCAACCCCGCAAATCTCTCTCTCTCTCTCTCTCTTCCTTCTCTCTCTCTCTAGTTACCATTGCCATCAGCTGATGCTCTTCCATTTCCATGTAAAATTCCGATCAATATTCTTGCCATATTACCTATACTCCCAGCCATTGATCATTTCGGAGTCGCTTTCTTGTTTCTGTCGCTGAACATGGCCGTCAGGATTCCTTTCCTGTGACAACGTTGGGCCAAAAGTAAGGGAGGAGCAACCACAGCAGCAGAGCCACCACCCACAAATGGACACGCCTGACAAATCTTCCCCGGTTGCCGGCAAGTCAGCGGGCAAGCTGACGCCAGCCCCTAGACTTCGGTCGGTGTCGTTCAGCGAAAAGGACGTCGAGGAATGGGACCATCAGAACGACGATGAGCCTCTCGGTGACCAGGGGAAAGAGAGGGAAGAGGAAGATGGGGCTCTCGGTGTAGCCTCGGAGGAGCTCGGAGCTTTCCTCTCCGGCCTCGATCTGGCCGGTGGCGCCGATATCCCCGATTGCGCAGAGCGCTTTGTTGATGGCCTCGCGAGGAGGATAGCGACGTACGAGACCGGCGCCGAGAAGATCGACTGGCGTCGGGATTCCAGTTCGTTTCTCGCGCTCGTGGCGCGCCTCAGGACCTTGGTCGAAGCGCTGTCGTCGGGGAAGGGGAGCGATTCGCCGCTTGCCGATCAAGCAGGGGCAGTTCTAAAGCGAGCCATGTCGTTCCTCGAGGAGGAATTCCGGACTATTCTCGAGGAGCAATCGAACTGCGAGGACGAGGGACCGGAACCCGCTGATCGTTGCCCGACGCCCACGGCGCCAGGGTCGCCAGAAAACGCCAATTCTGTCCCTTACGAACCGTACCCGCCTGAGACGGCGGCTATTCTTGGGCAGATATCCAAGGTCATGGCGGGGTCGGGCCATGATACAGAGTGCCGCCAAGTCTACAGCATCGCCCGCAAGGCCTTCCTGGAGGAGGCCATCTCGGAGAAGATGGGAATCGAGCGAGTCGGAATAGAGGAGGTGCAGAAGATGCCGTGGGACGCTCTGGAATTGGAGATCGCCAAGTGGGTGCGTGCCTTCCGCCGGTGTCTCGGCTTTTACCTTGCCGGCGAGCGCCGCCTCTGCGATTCTGTCTTCTCCGACTCGACGACCGTCTCCCAGTCCCTCTTCGCCAACCTCGCCCGCGGCGTCGTGATCCACCTCTTGAACTTCGCTGAGGCCGTCGCCATGACCCGCCGGTCCACCGAGAGACTCTTCAAGTTTCTAGACATGTACGAGGCGTTCCGAGACGGCCGTTCTCTCGTCACGGAGCTCTTCGACAGTGAGCCGTGTTCCGAGATCAGGTCCGGTATCGATTCGGCTCGGAAGAGAATTGGCGAGGCCGCCGTCGCCATCTTCGGCGAGCTGGAGAGCTCCATACAGGGCGAATCGGCCAAGACGCCTGTACCTGGAGGAGCGGTTCACCCGCTGACCCGGTACGTGATGAACTACCTGAAGCTGGCGTGCGAGTACAAAGAGACGCTAACAGAGGCCTTTGAGGAGTGTCACCCGGAGCGAGACGAATCGGAGTCGAGGTCCGCTCTCTCCGTGGAGGTTCTAGGATTAATGGAGCTACTCGATGCCAATCTAGAGGCTAAGTCCAAGCTCTACAAGGACCAATCTCTGAGCTACGTATTCTTAATGAACAATGGCAGGTATATAGTGCAGAAGGTGAAGGGTTCAGAGATATACAGCCTTCTTGGTGATGATTGGTACAGGAAGAGGTCCTATGTGATGAGACAGTACCACAAGAACTACCAGAGAGAGACATGGGGGAAGGTCTTGGCGTGTTTTAGAGATGAAGGGTTGCATGTTGGTGGCGGTGGCGGTGGTGCCGGAAGAGGTGGTAGCAGCGGTCCTGTTTCAAAGCCCGCACTAAAGGAGAGGTTCAAGGTCTTCAATGCCATGTTTGAGGAGATACACAAGACTCAGTCCTCTTGGATCGTAAGCGATGAGCAGCTACAGTCAGAACTCAGGGTGTCCATATCTGCTGTGGTGATACCGGCGTACAGATCCTTCTTGGGGAGGTTCAGGCAGTATCTGGAGGGCGGGAGGCAGAGTGATAAGTACCTCAAGTATGGCCCTGAGGATCTGGAGACGCTCATCGATGAGTTGTTTGAAGGCACTCCTGCCTCCATGAACAAGAGGAGGGGATGACGATATAACAGTAGTGGCATGATTCATGGTGGTGAGGACGATGTTAGAAAGAGAAAATTGATTTGAGAGGTTGGACTTTCAAATCATTGGCTCTTTACTTTTCCCTTTTCTCTACAACCATTTTTCTGATCTTTTTGGATTAATATGTAAGTATACTTTTTGTATTCCATTTGGCAGATCACTTTTGTTCATATTGTCTAAAATGGATACAGGTATTTGTACGGGGAGATTTGCTTTCTTAGTGGTATATTTTCACTGAAGACGCATTCAGATGAACTGCTTCATGAGTTTATAGATAAATGATGAGAAATGTGGTTTTTCAGATAGATATTCTGAACTAAAATATAAGCAAATTAATTCGCAGACAATATACTATACTGTCTTATTTTATAAGAAATCAATTGAAAATTTGCACATATTCTTCTTTGATGAATCTACAAATTAAAAAAAAAAAACTTCATGATTACAATATCACAAAATGTTCAGTTGATTCTTTCAAAGGCGACATTGAATGCCGACTGTGACAACAAGAAAATTAGCCGGGTGAAGGTCGGCATGGGACCTGTGAGAAGTTGGCCAGAATAGATGAGGATGAAATCCGATCTTTCGATGTCGACGGTGGACACTAACACAAATATAGATATGTTCATTTGAAGTCCCAATTCTGATGCTTAATGTTTCTCCAACTATTCATTGTTTATATATCAACAAGTACTTGTGGCCGACGACCGCAATAGCTTATACCGACATGCTGTTCACGTACATACAAGCTCAATTTAGGATAAACTGATAATTACTTCATGGTTGGCCTGATGCTTCTATTATTTCCTTTTGAAATTGACTTCGAAGTTATTCTTTGAGCCATTTTTAAGTCATACCCATTTTTAGCATTGAAAATGTTTCAACCTACAGAAATATATGGTTAGACAATCCACTCAAATAAATCGTACAAATACAATCATCACTTAATCATCTAAATTTTTATTAGCCTCTATCTCTCTCTCTCTCTCTCTCTCTCTCTCTATATATATATATATATATATATATATATATATATATATATATATATATATATAGACAGACACACATGGGCGTGTCCACACAAAGACATAAAATATTTGGTTTTGATTTTGTTCGTTGCAAGATCCTAATCGCAAGTATATGGTATGATTATACTTAGTCATATAAATAAAGCGGTTAATTTAAAAGTGTTTAAATTTAAGTGTGTATTCTTGTTACTAAAAGCACACCTAATTTTCGTCTACTTGATTAAGAATTTAACTTTGAAAGATATTTGAAGGCGGTAACAGTTTAATAGCCAGAGTGTGCTCAAACCCCGGTTTGACTACCAGAAAATAATTGTCAAATATAGCTCTTTGCTGAATACCAGATTTTCCGATTTTATGCTGGATATTATGACTGCGCTTCCGTCATCTCCTCTGCCTCTCTCTCTTTCTGTCTCTTTGCTGGACTTTCTGAGGGGAGAAGCCGAGGCAGACCTTCCATAGGAAATTCCTAGCTATTGATATTCTGCTGGATGGAGGTTGATCTCCATAAAACTCCTTTTCCCATCTTCGGACCGCCGCCTTGTGCACCCGAAATCCCAACCCCCCCACTTTCCTTCGGTCCCCTTCATCTTCCATGGCCGATGCCGTCCTCGCAGGCGGCGAGGGCGTGGAGCGGGCCTCTCACGACGGGCTGAAATTCTGGCAATTCATGGTCGCCGGGTCGATCGTCGGCTGCACGGAGCACGTGGCGATGTTCCCCGTCGACACCCTGAAGACTCGCTTGCAGGTGCCGGCCGCCGGCTCAGCCATCTCCATCCAGCAGGCGCTCCGTTCCATCGTGAAACTCGAAGGCCCACTCGGGCTCTACCGAGGCGTCGTCGCCATGATTCTCGGCGCGGGGCCGGCCCATGCAGTTTACTTCTCCGTTTACGAGCTGTGTAAGTCGCGCCTTGGTGGGAATTTGTCGGGGCACCACCCGTTCGCACACGCGCTTTCCGGCGTGGCTGCTACAGTCGCGAGCGATGCGGTTTTCACCCCTATGGATGTGGTGAAGCAGAGGCTGCAGGTCGAGAGCAGCCCGTACAGAGGGTTGGCGGATTGCATTCGGAGGGTAATGAGGGAAGTGGGACTGAAGGGCTTCTATGCTTCGTACAAGACCACCATCTTGATGAACGCTCCTTTTACTGCCGTTCATTTCGCAACCTATGAGGCTGTCAAAAGGGTGCTCATGGAGATTAGCCCCGGAAGCGCGAGCGAGGAGCGACTTCTCGTTCACCTGACGGCCGGGGCAGCAGCGGGAGCGCTTGCCGGTGTCGTTACGACGCCTTTGGATGTCGTGAAGACGCGGTTGCAATGCCAGGTATGGTTAGCGATGAGGGTAGACTTCAAATTTCGATTTTTGTGGTAATCTGTTTTTCGGGGCTACCAAATGAAAGCGTTTTTGTCATGAGTTTAGTTTATTGGAAATTCCATATTGCTGGACTGTTGGATGCTTCCTGTGTTAATTAGGTAGTCTAGTTCTGATTTTTGGTAGAGAATGCAGATTTTACTTGTGTTTTGGTTACATTAGCTCCTTCTTTCGATCTTAAGAATTTGTTTAATGTCCAGGCTTCTTTTCATGTGGGTAATAAGACGGCGTCAGGCTTTATGATGGATGTTCATTAACGTTGTAATAGGTTGAAATATTTCTGCTCCCAGTCTCCTACCATTCTTTGTGTTAGGATTCACAGTACGGGACCCATCTCCGAGTTTTACTTTCTTCTTCGTGGTATTCATTTCTTCATCGTAGTAACACGATGGGACCTTTTGCGTTTGTTTTTCTAGTTCTCCTATTAAAGCATGCACCAACTTTGGAATACCGATTGCCCAAGGGGCTTTGAGGCAGTGGAGTTGGTCTTTGGCTGTTAGATGGGGTAGTCCAAATTCAAGCTTCATAGATGTCAGGTTTATGCACAAGCAGAAGCATGTATAGGCCCTGTGGACTGGGGTACCAGACAGAGTTGTATGAAACCCAGGTGAGCAACTAAGTTTCTCAACCCAGGTGCGGTTTTCTCTGTGTAATAAATTAAAAAAACTTAATAATATTGGTCAGTTGACTGATCTGTTGAACATCCATTCCTTTGCTTTTTAAGCGGACAATGGGTCGTAAGAAACCCAGGTGTGCAACTCTCCACCCAGGTGTTTTTCCTGTGTAATAAATTGAAAAAACTTAATGATATTTGTCGATACTCGATAAGCTGATCTGCTGAACATCCATTTCATTGCTTTTTAAGCAGGCAGTGATGCCTTTCGGTACTTACATGTAGATAGTGGTAATGACAATGCAGATTAATTTCTCAACCCAGGTGTGGTTTTTCTATGTAATAAAATGAAAAAACATAATAATGTTGATCGATCTGCTAATCTGCTTAACAGCCCTCTTTGTTGTTTTTAAAGCAGGCAGTGGTGCCTTTGGCACATTTTTATATGAATAATGTCTGCGGCAATGTGATAATTTGGAGTCTGGATGATGGTATCATGTTCCTCTGTTTCTGTTGTCTGTTTGGGAGGAAGAAGCTTATGGTATTAGCCATCAAGACAAGAGACACATAGCTGGCCTTCTGCTCACAATTTCACGTCCTTGGGGAATTTGACTGTTCAGTGATATGATGCAGACGTTATTGGCTCTAACCTCTTAATAGCAGTTACCATGCGTGCTATTTCATGGAATTCTTTTATTGATGTGTCCAGCTGGCCTCCAAGCATACAGTTATGCATAAAGTTACAGCTGTTAAGTTTGTCAACCTTGTAAGTTGTAACACAAAACCTGCTAATATAGAAAGGGAATGGCTGTCTAGATGAACACTTCTGGTAGCTCACATTATGAAAATTATTCAATTTAGTTCTTGGTCGCATGATACTGTATTTAACTTGAAAGCGAGGAGTATGGACTGTCTTTGCATTTGGAAAATTGCACTAATGGAGTGCTGGTTGAAGTGTTGGTAGGAATATGTTATAATTTTGATGGGAATATATAGAAATGCTTTAGTGGGAAAGGACAATCGCGCTGCTCCTGCAGACACTATTGCCACACAAAAATGCACTTAAGATGGAAGGTAGAGTTTTAGGCTGCTGTGATTGTTTGCATAACTGTGGAGTGCTGGTTGAAGTGTTGGTAGGAATATGTTATAATTTTGATGGGAACATATAGAAATGCTTTAGTGGGAAAGGACAATCGCGCTGCTCCTGCAGACACTATTGCCACACAAAAATGCACTTAAGATGGAAGGTAAAGTTTTAGGCTGCTGTGATTGTTTGCATAACTGTTACTGGGAGCACATTCATAGTGTACGTGACAACATTTCTTATTTTGTTGCAATATTGTGATCAAGGATCTCAATTCCCATGTTTTGCTTTCCAACAGAGTTTCTCTCTGGAATACTGTCATTATTCCATCAACCCTACCAGTTGCTCCTGTCGATTCCTTTTGGGTTGCTTTTCTTTTTTCTTTTCCTTTTTTTTTTTTTTTGGGGGGGGGGGGGTGGTTTGAAGAGAGAGAAATGACAGGTCTAATTTTATCTCTTGAGCATATTCTTTCGTCTTGAACATATAGTTCTTGTATTTCCTGTTTCTTTGCTATCTTGCAGTATGAAAGATATTATAATTTGATTGGTAATATAGAAATACATCTGGAGAAAGCAGTGGGTCTTTGTGGGAGTTGACGGTAACATGGTGCATTGGTATTGCTACATGCCATGATGAAAGAACACAAACAGATACTGTTTCATGGAAACTTCTAAAGCAAGTCGTGCATGTCTAGCAGGGATATAATGTGTTGCTGTTGGATGATGTGCTTTATGTTCTTGATGTTCACAAAATTTTCTACCTAGTTATACTGAGCAGGCCTCTTAATCTACTTCATGTCAGAAGCTGAAGATTTGTTATGCGGTCATAGGCCTGTGATGGTCATAAATTTGGAACTTCTCTTTTTTTTTCTTTTTCTTTTGTGCCAATAATCCTCATGTATGTCTCTTTGCGACGTTGCATTTCAAAAAGGGAGTAATTTTACATAACATGCCTTGTTACAAGGGTAATATGATGCCAGATGGCTTCAGATACAAGTTTTTGCATCATTGTAGGTCGAGATATTGGGTTAATCTTGTTATGCTTACAGAAAAACAATTTTTCTTTTTTACGGCAGGCTAATGCAACTGGTCATTGTATTTTTGGACATTTACTTGGTCAAGTTTATTTGTCCTTTGTGATTTCATTATTCAAAGCTCCAACCAACTTTAGCACTTCCAAAACCAATTGCTCTCCAAAGTCGTGAATGTTTATGATAACCGAATGTTTTTTTCACTGTAGGGAGTTGGTGGCTGCGATAGATTCACCAGCAGTTCAGTTGGGAACGTGATTAGACTGATCGTCCAAAAGGAGGGTTACACTGGTCTGACAAGAGGATGGAGGCCAAGAATGCTATTTCATGGGCCTGCTGCAGCCATCTGCTGGTCTACATATGAAGCAGCGAAGACCTCCTTTCAAGAATTCAATCAGAACAGAAAAAGTTCGCCTTGAAAATGTGTCTACCAGTTGTATCAATTTTTGTATCTTAAAGGATATTGCAAGCCATCGTTTTAATGTTTCCCACACGGCTTGATACAGAGAAGGTTGTCCTAATGTTCCCACTTATTGCTTGAGGAATGAACTTATCTAGCATATGGATAGTTCATTCATGTATTTCTTTTTGCTCTGACGAAAATAAGTAGAGACGTCTGGTTTCACTTGGGAAATGTTGTCGGGTTGTTCTAGTTGAACGGTGGAAGCCTTTAGAGACATCTGGTTTCATTCGGGAAATGTTGTGGCGTTTTTCTAGTTACGGTAGAGCTTTAACGAATAGGTGACTGTAGGCATTACGGCAAGAGGACGTATACCTTATTGGTGTGCTTCTAGTTCAACTGTGTTTTTTTGGCTATCTACTAGCTTCAGTGTTTGGCCATCTTGTTAACGTGGTTCCCAGGTTCTTACTGTGGCCGATTTTCAGAATTTCAGTTTAGTATATTTCATGTTTGTGAATAACCAATCCATAAGATAACTTGTAGAGCTTCGACGAATAGGTGATTGTAGGTCAATAAAGTAGCTGAATATCCTAACCGAGTGAACATATGGGACTCAAAACTTTAGGGGTGTTTGGGTGACACCTCCAAAACTGGTTTTGGAAGTAAAACCTAGTTTTATATCTAAAATCAGGTTTTTGAAGTGTTTGGGTGCCACCGAAACTGAGGTTGAACAAAACCTTTGTTTTGACAAAACCTGATTTTGTAAAAGGGAGTGAAAAACCTGGTCCCCTTTACTTTATTCAAAAACTAGGTTTTGGATGCATCACCCAATCATAAAAAACAAGGTTTTTAAAACTCATTAAAAAGCTTGGTTTTCATAAAACTTGGTTAGAGAAGGGTGCTATCCAAACACCCTCTTAGTGTTTTTTTGGTGACAACCCACCTTGTTAGGAATTTGAATTGAATACTTTCAAATTGAAGAAAGTTTGCCCTCGGGGGTGTAGTATGATGGGCGTGTAGATTATAAGGCTTTAGTTTGATTTATGTGGGGTTATTTTTTTTAGCTGCAAACGGTGACATATGATATTCGAGTTGCAGGGTATATACATACCGTAAGACAACCCAGGTCTCGAAGCAGCCATGGACGTTGGGGTTGTTGGGGTTCGGCGAAAGTGGTGGCTTCGCATCTAGCATACCAGTGAATTGAAGAAAGTTTGGAAGTTCAACAAAAAGACGTGTTCTTACAACACCATTTTCTTCATGTTCTGAAAAAATCATCTTAATAGTTGTGGATAGAGTTTTTAAAATTCAATAATCAAACACCAAACTTGATAACTAGTGCTTTAAAAATAAAATGTTTGTTTTTGGGTGAGTACGATAAGTATTTCATTCTATCTTATTCATCTTATCCTACCAAAAGCCGAAGATCCTACTTAATTCTTCATCTTTTTAAAAGGTACATAGCTTCCTTTCATTGCCTTGAAGTGCCACTTCCATCGTAACTTATAATTCGAAACAGGCCCAACCTTTGTGCATACTCGTTGGCATAAACAAAAAGTCTACTTTTCTTGCTTTAAACGGCGCATCTATCGTTCTTATGGTAAGGCAAAACCTAGGAGAAATGCTAAACCTAGGAGCCATACTCGAACCGAACTCGTTCAGACCCAACAAAAGAAAATGGTCGTCAGAAACACGCTCCAAATCGAATGCATCCTGGATAAACGGAGACGGTATCATGGAAGCGACTCTATCTTTTATAGCTCGGGCCCGAAACCCGGCTAACCGTGGACGGGTTCAGAGCTCAGACTCTTGCGGACTCCAGCCTCCAGGCACTCGCTGCTGTTCGAGAGCTATTTCGGAGCCACAAAGTCAGTCGGGTCTATAAAGCCAGACGGGAAGGGAGGCCGCGTCTTGGTTCTCAAGGTGGGGAGGGAAAGGGAAGGGTTGATGTTGTTGGTGAGGTCGTGGAGCAGCAAGCTTCTGCCCTTCAGCATCAGCATCACCCGCAGCAGCAGCAGCCGGCGCCCGTTTTCCCTTCGTG
Source organism: Nymphaea thermarum (assembly GCA_011799765.1). Classification (NCBI taxonomy): domain Eukaryota; kingdom Viridiplantae; phylum Streptophyta; class Magnoliopsida; order Nymphaeales; family Nymphaeaceae; genus Nymphaea; species Nymphaea thermarum. The sequence continues at coordinate 1,167,569 of JAANDH010000030.1, forward strand.
CGTTCTGCATGGCGGCGGAAGCAGCAAAGGTGAAGAAGCGCGTGGGCACCCACAATGGTAGCTTCCACTGCGACGAGGCCCTCGGCTGCTTCATGATCCGCCTCACCGATAAGTTCTGCAACGCTGAGATCGTTCGAACCAGAGACCCTCAGGTATCGCCTCTTCCCCACTTTATGTTGCACACCACATACTCTTTCTCTCTCTCTCTCCCTTTCCCCTTCTCTCATTTCTCGAGACTTCGATTAGCAAAAATTGAATAATCGTAAAGCCTGGTGTCCGAGACATGGACCATACAGACGACAATGGCGTGTTACTGAGAACAGGTGTTTGTTGAGCATGATTATGAATATAGCTTTCTTATGCTTGCTGTGCTAAAGAATGAAATTTCCGACTTCCATAAGATGAGTTAATAGGATGAATGGATAATTTGTTGATGCTTCCCTACACGCGCCTGTGTAGGGAACGACAATAAAAAAGATAGGCAAGTTATGGGACAAGAGCAAAATTTGTTGATGCGATCCAAAGTGCTTGTTGTATTAGAATCTCATTCGTGTAAACTGAGTAGGACTCTTGTCGTAACAATTAAACGATCATAAGGAATGGATTGTTCATTCTCAAATTGTTAGGGATTGAGAAAATGGAACATAGTTTGAGCACAACTAAATGAAGAATATAGCTTGAACTGGACAAATTGAGTTGAAGCTCGTCATACATGGTATACCATGTATTTGCACGGCTAACCTATAACCAACTAAGTTTCTTCCAGCGCATTTTGAACTATGTAACGAGGATGTTTAGACCAAGCTATCTGTCCTTTTGAACTGAAGTAAACTCCCTTTGCCTGTAGTTAGCAAATTATGAAGGAGAAAAGATTCGATAGAAATATACTAGCAAAAAATGCCATTTTAGCCTGTACAAAATGTGCATGTATGCATAGGTAAATAAATGAATTTGAAGTGGTTTTTCCGAGCCATAACCAGCATTCTGATCCGAAGAAGAGAAAGAGCTACAATCGAAATAGATTGATGTGCCAAATTCATATCTTTGGAGGAAAAACTAGTTTTCTATAACTTCTAACAAGTCGGAAAGGGCAGCAACAGTTCAAGAAACCCTTGAAGTTGTGAATTATGCAATATTGTATGATGTTCTTGGATGGGAGATTGTTTACAATCAGTTTCTAATTGCTTTATTTGGTCAAATATTCATTCACAATATTATAGTTTTACAGAAATACATACCTCTGAATCAAATATTTAAATTTTTATGCAGATTTTTCGCTAACAAGAAAAATGCATGTAATTGGTATTTTGATTTGCTGTTCTAAAATAGTGAGCCATATAATTAAAATGCTAATTCCTTTTCTGATGTTCAGATCTATCAATTATCTTATTTACACAAATGATATGGATTCATGTACATTCAGGTGCTAGATACGCTTGATGCTGTGCTTGATGTTGGTGGTGTTTATGACCCTACCTGTGATCGCTATGACCATCATCAGAAGGGTTTTCACGAAATATTTGGTCATGGATTTACCACTAAACTTAGCAGTGCGGGACTTGTCTACAAGGTATCAACTTGCAACATGACATTAAGGAGTTTCTTTGTTAATCTCCTCTTTTTTTTTTTTTTAAGATCTGAGTTCATTATTAGTCATCTTCCTATCTGTAGAGATTAACACACAATGACGTTGTAGGAGTGGAGGTAGTTTATAATGCTATTAGGAGTTATATGAAATAGACGGACAGTTATGCTCCTGTTTATTTTTGGTGCAATATAGTCTGCTCTCTTTGCGGAGTCATTCAACTTTATAGACTGTAAAGGCAGTTTTTTCTCCTTTTGGGGTGGGGGGTGGGGGGAGGAGGGTGTATTTTGTGGTGTATGAAAGCTTATATTCATCTGGTTCATCAATTTTAGTTTTTTCATTTTACCATACTTGTTCCCATATTTAGGAAAACACATGTTGATATGCTGTTGATTTGATTTCAGCATTTTGGGTTGGAGATAATTGCTAAAGAGCTCAATTTGGATAAGACACATGCTGATGTTCGCCACCTTTATCTTGCTGTATACAAAAGCTTTATGGAGGTAATAGCTCTCTGATGTCCTTTCTCCTTCACTAATCATTTTTCTTATTGTTTCTTTTCCCTGACGAGGGGGTCACAATTTTTAATTCTTTATACTTTGTTTTGTTTCTTTTCTTCCTCAGTTGAGCGAGCCCCTTTCGATCTGCTAGTTCTTAGTGTCTAATATTTCCAGTTCACTTGAACTTATTTAGCATTTATTACTTCTGTCAAACCCTCCCACTGTGTCATACCCATTGTGTAATTGGAGACCTTTGGTTATGTGTCCTGAAGTTTGTGCCATATAGTATACATTCTAGATCTGAGGTGCCTACTACCTTATGCTTATTTGATACCCGTCTGTATATTTTTCGTAAATAGCTCCTGGCTAGTGTATTTGTTCTTGAATGGCAGTTATGTTAGGATATTTTATCATTATTTTTTTGGGAGCTTTATATCAGTAAATCACCCTTTTCAAAACAAACAGGAGGGGTGCCCCATCTCCTTCTCCTGTCCTCTTGGTGTTTATCTTATCCACCTATCAGGTTGTAGCTGCTGAAATTTCACCATCACATCCACAACCACCACCACTTTGTTCCATGATACCTCTTGACATGATCTGATAGAAGTCTTTTTAACCTCATTTTGCCAATCAAGGGAAAAAAATTAAAACTTCCTTTTTTGTCAGGTTATCTTGTCTCTCTCTTTCAATCTCTTTTTTAATATTTTAGTTTCCATATGTGTGTGTTTGTGTACTATGTAGCTATAAAATTGGTTGCCTTAGAAAGATTTTCATGTTCCTTCAGTATGTTGATTTTTCATGCTGAGTAACTGAATTGTTCTGATGGGAACATTATTGTATCATATTAGGTGCATGTTATGACTGCATTCTCTCTTTGTTTGTGGAAGGAAATTTATATGAATATGTATTAACTATAGTTAATTGCAACAGGCAATAGACGCTATAGACAATGGAATCAATCAATATGAGACCGATCAACCTCCAAGATATGTGAATAACACTGGCTTATCTTCTCGGGTAGGCCGTTTGAATCTAAATTGGTTGGACCCTGACCAATCACCTGAGAAGGAGAATGAAGCTTTTCACCGTGCGATGGAACTTGCAGGTGGTGAATTTTTGGAGGTAAAAATTATATCAAAGAACTTTAGCTGGCTTGTATTATACCTATAAAACTTGTTTCGTTTTCCATTTTTTTAATTTTTGTACATTCTTTCATTGTGGTGGTCTTAAAAATGCTTGCTTCCTGAAAATGAGGTTACAATGTGGTTGTCAAATATGACATGTGCTTACATATAGCCAGCATTAAGAAAAATACTTAAGGCAAGAAATTCTTAACATTATCTTTTCTCTGCTTTGAGCTTTCTTTAATTTGTTTGCCTGCAGAATGTTAGATTCCATGCCAGATCATGGCTTCCTGCAAGATCCATCGTGATGGAGACATTGTCAGCAAGAGAAAAGGTTGATGCCAGTGGAGAAATAATACAACTGAAGCAATTCTGCCCTGTGAGTGGTGGTTCTTCATTTTAAGTGAATATCTTTGTTTCATTTGAAGTATGATTTTTTCTAATGCATAATCCCTTCATTCCATCTGTGCATATGTTGGTTGCTTATTCACGAAATTTGGAATGGTTATGGCTTAGAATTTGCTGCAATACTAACTCAAAAACTCAGGCACATTTATACACACACCTGCACAGAGTGAACGTTGAAATGATTATTGATGGCATGGTGTGTTCTACAGTGGAAACTTCACTTGTTTGAGCTTGAAGAGGCGCTGAAAATTGAACCTTCCATCAAATATGTCCTGTATGAGGTAATCATTTCTCTTCTAGCAATGATCTTTTTCTTGCTTCACCGACCCTCTCCATGGATCTTGTTGGAAGAGATTCCTGTGATTTTTTGCGAATTTAATCCAGTATCTTCATTGGTAGCCGTTTACAGAGTGGGTACTAGGTAACCATTGCAAATGAAAGCGGCAAGTTGCTGGCCGTTCTCCTTTTTTCTTGGCACAAGTGCTTAGGATAGATGAGTACATCTGTGGGCTGAGAGACTAAATCTGATGTAAAAAGGGAAAATGATTCTAGAGAATGACAGGAACCTACCTAGATGCCCGTGTAACCTACGGTGTTAATTTGTTTTAGGTGTAGACCTAACCAGTGGATGTAAGGAACCACAAACCTGCTTTCTTGGCAAAGCCATAGAAGTCTGCTAGTTGAATCAGAACTAGATATTGGCTGGCCTAGGAGAAGCAATTGAAAGGCATATGCCTTGTGCCTCCTGTCTGCCGAGTATGTTAGATGTTTAGCCATGCATCTTGAGTGATTCATAGTTGAATGGGTTACGGTTATGTACTCATTTAACCAAGTAGACTGGAGAGTAGATACTTGGACAACAGATACTAAGATTGCAGAATAATGTGCTTCAGTCATAGAACCTGAAGTGCGAAAGCATGGGGATGGCCTAGTCATTTCCTTCACTTTCTAGAATATGGGGTTGCATTAATACAGTGAGAAACGCTGTGCATATCTCCTTTTCTCTAAAGCATGAATTCCTCAGCTTCAAAAGGGAGTCCAGGCATATCTTTCCTGGAACACAGACTCGTCCAGTCGTCCTTTCTTGGGCCAAGAAATAACAGTATTTATGATGATTCATACGATAACTTGCAACCCTTTGCATTGGCTAGTATTCAAGTGACTGTGGATTTGGAGCATGTTCAAGATTGTACTTGAAATGAAATTTCTTTTCCAGAATGATGGTGATGGTCTTCTGATACTATCCTTTCTTGTGCTTCGTGCTCACCCAGAACGTCTGATATCCATAATTTCCAATAGTAACCATTTCTTTTTGTGAAATTATGCTGAAGGATGACAGGAGCAAACATTGGAGGGTGCAAGCGGTGGCTGTTTCTCCTGACAAATTTGAGAGTCGAAAGCCTCTGCCATCACCTTGGAGAGGTTTAAGGGATGACGAGCTTTCAAAAGAAGCAGATATTCCTGGCTGTGTTTTTGTCCACATGAGTGGCTTCATTGGTGGAAATTTGACTTATGAAGGGGCCCTCGCTATGGCAAGGGCTGCTCTTAAATTCTGATGGCAAAAGGACGAGAGGCTTGATTCACGTGATGCACAATGGGTGGAACTTTGACTTGTGAAGGAGCTGTCACTAAGGGCGTCTCTTAAATTTTGACAGGCGCTATTTATGTGATGCACAACAATTGGCATCATCTATTTATGCTGAAGAATGTGGAAATTTTCTCTTGCTGAAGCATTTCTAAATATTTTGTATTAATTTGCTCATCTTTTCTTGAATTTGGGCTTAAGTCCATCTTGATTCTTATTCAAGAAAATATTGCCATAGACAATCTGTAGGTTTATTGTGGAGAATCAGAACCTCGGTTGGAGGAGAACATGCTTCAATATCATTTCTGTGTTTCATAGATAAAATTCCAATCTGCTAATGAACAAAACTCATGTATATGTAGATATTCTTCTTTAGAACTTTAGGAGACTCAAAATTTAATATATAGCCTGCCGAATACTAGTGGTTTGATGCTGGTCAATATTATAGGAGATTTGGCTGGTGTACCGAGATGGACGATTTTAAAATTTTAAGCATAAATTTACGGGACAAACATGTCTTTTTCAATCGATATTGGCATGCTACAAACCCCTAAAACAGTAATCAAACTCTCATGAGATGGCCTCTAAAATCCAGAATTTAAGTTCGGCATTCCATATGTAGTTGGATTCGCAAGCCACGGAGCATGGATCAGTTCAGGCTACCCTTGATACAGTCAGGGGCTCCCCTGAGACCGCTCATCCCATGACGAACGGCAGACAAACAAGGCCGTCCATTTTGTGAGATGAATTAACTGGCGAAGTCTTGATAATCAAGAAATCCTTGACAATCGATTTTCGCTATTGAGCAGGATTGCTCTGCTCTACTTTCGACCTTTCTCTCTCCTAGGGCTTCCGAGGGTCTCAGCATTGTGGCAGCGGCGTCCGCTGGTCTCGCTGGGCCTCAGGCCCAGTTGGGGCTTCCGAGAATGGGGGATAGTAAAGGGGAATGAGAGCCCATGCTCTTGGGTGACGCTGGAGATCAAGTTTGCGAGGGAGAAGCTCTGCCATCGCTCGCCAGTTCGAGTAAGGAGAAATCATGGGCTGCCGTTGTGAATGGAGAAAGACCTGCAGCAGAGATTAAAATGCCTCCGCTGGAAAAGAAGGAGGTGGCTGGGATAAAGCGTCTGGTCATCTCTCAGCAATGCTATGAAGTGTTATGCCAACCTTTCAAGTTCAGTGCCATCGCCACTCTTGCCGGAGGGGCTGGCAAGGGGCGTTTGGACTATAGCTTCATCTTCACAAGCCTCCGAAGCATATGACCTGGAGTAGCTCACCTACGGTTCACGTCGGTGGGCAAAGGTATGTTCCTGATCCGTACCTCTTCTGAAGATGATCTTAAATTTATTTTATCTCCTGGTCGATGGTATGTGGAAGGGCGGCTCCTCATTGCGAATCAGTGGCACCCAGGTATGCCAATGCGGATAGAGAGCTCCAGCCGAGTCCGCATTTGGATTAGGCTACCAGAGCTTCCTGTAGAATGGTGGAACCCGAGGGTTTTCACTGATATTGCAGATCGGTGGTGCTTTTGTTGAAGCAGATGAGTACACAAGGCATATACAGAGGTTAGATTTTGCCCGTATTAAAATCGAGATTCTATTGGGTTTCTGCCCTCTCTCAGAGATTGAGTTGGAGGTAGCAGGGGGGAAAGTTGTTGCCCAATCCATTGAGTATGAAACAAAGGTTAAATATTGCCAAAAGTGTGGGTCCACAGGCCATTTCGATGGCTCCTGCCTTCTCGCGGAGGCGTCTAAGGAAGGGGCGAAGGTCGCTCCTAATGCGTGGCATCTCGTTAAAGTCCCAAAAAGAAGACCTCCACTTAACAAGATTAAAGAAAACCTGAAGTTGAAGCAGAATAAATTTGAAGCCCTGTCGCAGCTTCTTGAGGAGAAAGCAGATGGGGTTAGCTCTCACGATGAGAGGCAGTATGTCTCCTCGGCTGAGAAGGGTTAGGACAACACCGAGTCTGTGGTTAAGCACAATGTTCAATCTAGTATTAATCAAGTCAGTCATGTTTCTCAAAATGGCAAGGCAGAGGGGTTGGATCCCAAACCATGTTACCCTCCCAAACTGATTTCCATAGGGATCGACCCCAACCCTTTGGACATGTATAGCATGGATAAGCCGACAGAGAAGGCTAAGAAAAGATCTCTTAAACACAGGGAGGTAAATGGGACCAAAAAACGAACTAGCCCTCCAAAAATAAGTGGCCCATTGGATTTTGGCAGGCAGGGGACAACAAGCTGATCAGGACACCCCCATGATGGGAGCCGATCAGGGGACTCAGGAGGACCTCCCATTAGATGAAATGGAAACGATCTCTGGTGAAGGGAAGACTGGTTCACAGGATTCAGCTGATGTTCAGGATGGCGATCTCGCTAATACCCAGCTCACTAGCTGGGAAGGGAGGGAGCTCGGCCAGCCCTGTCTATGAATCTTCTAGCATGGAATGTCCGTGGGCTGGCGGCTCCCCCAGTTCAACATGAGTTCCTTCGAACTCTTCGGATCACGAAAACCACTATTGCTTTCGCTTTTGATACTAAGCTTAATTTGGAACAACTTCAGAAATTCCAATTCAAGTTTCCAGATAGACAGTTAGTGATTAACATTGACCTCGCAGGTCCTTGGGCTCGTATTATAGCTATGTGGACCCTACTGAAATCACTCTCCCAAACTGGTATGCCCATTCACACTGGATGTTCTTAAAGTTTCTCAATACTGCATCCGCCCAAAGTTTTGTGGCTGTTGGGGTGTACCTGCATACTGATTTTAGAATCAGGAAGGACCAGTTTTTAAGTCTCTGCTCAACCCTGAATCAGTGCAACGCGCTAGTGATATGTATGGGCGACTTCAATGCAGTCTTAACGAGCAACGAGAAAACTGGCAGGGTACCGGCCCTCCAAGCTTGTCTTGCTCTATCTAATTTTGTCCAACAGTCTGCTCTTCATGAAGTCTCTTGCCCTGATATGAAGTTCACCTGGACCAATAACCGTGTAGGCCATGAAAACATCATGTCCAAGATTGATCGCTGCTATGTTTTCAAGGAATGGGTTGATGACCCTGACAATTTGGTGCATCTAGAGGTTCTCCCGCGTACCACATCGGACCATAATCCCATTTTGCTCCGAATCTCTAAGTGCAGGTTTAGAACGTGGGGTCGCTCTCCCTTCCGTCATTTTCAGTATTGGCAGGATATGGTAGGTTACGTTGATCAGGTTCGGTCAGCCTGGACAGTTGACGTGGGGGGCTGCACTATGATTAAACTCATTCACAAATTGGAGGCCACGAGGGACAAGCTGAAAGCCTGGTGTAAAGGTGGAGCTAACGATCTTCCCTACCAAATCAGGGTCATTGAGAGGAAAATCAAACATCTCCAGGTCATTAGTGAGAGTGGCCAACTTGAAGCGATAGATGAGGAATGTTATCTCAAACATGATCTTTCCAGGCTGTTGTGGTTAGAAGAACGTAGGTGGCGTCAAAAATCCAGAATCAAGTGGATGAAAGACGGCGACCTCAACACCAAATTTTTCCAGGGGGTTGCTAATGGGAGGAGGAGGCAGAATAAAATCGAGACCTTACAACATGAGGGTCAACTCCTTACTGATAATCCAGAGATTTTTACAGCGTGCACAGACTATTTTGCCAGACTTCTAGGGACCTCTGAAGGGACTGGGTGCTTACCCCAATCGCTCGCTTGGGGTCCGACTGTGTCCCCGAAAGAGAATGTTGACCTCTTGAAGCCTGTTTTAGATTCTGAAATAACATGGGCAGTCATGAAGGCGGATAAGGATTCTGCTTCGGGCCCGAATGGGTTTGGTAATAGTTTCTTTCAGAGCAACTGGCACATTGTTCGGGAGGTTGTCTCAGGTGCTATTCGTGGTTTCTTTGACTCTGGCAGACTGGTTAAGTCTGTTAACAAGACTCACATCACTCTCCTCCCTAAGGAGCCAAGTGCGAACCAAGTTGAGAAGCTTCGGCCCATTTCCCTTTGTAATAGCATACTGAAGTTCATCACGAGGATAATTGTTCTACGCATGTGGCCAATTCTCAATAGGATCATTTCCAAGAATCAAAACGCGTTTCTCCCGGGAAGATGTATCCAGGACAGTTTCCTCCTTAGTCAAGAAATAGTTCATATTTTTCAAAACAGTAAGAAGAAGTATGTATCAAGATTGATTTAAGCAAGGCTTATGACCGTGTCAACTAGGAATTCCTGAAAGCTACCCTCCTTCATCTTGGGTTTCATGAGATGTGGGTCCAAAAAATTATGACTCTTGTGACCACGGTTACTTCGTCCCTCCTCATAAATGGCAAAGAAGGTATGTGGTTTGACAACAAGAGAGACTTAAGGCAGGGGGACCCTCTGTCTCCGTACCTATTTATTTCTGTCATGGAAATGCTCAGTCGTAGCGTTCAAGCGTATATCAACAACAATCAAATTAGGATCCCCTCTATGGGAGCTGGTTCCACCTCTCCTTTCTCCACACTCTATGCCGATGATATCATGTTCTTCATTGAAGGCAGGCGGAAGAACCTGCGATATTTGAAACTGTGTTTGGATAATTTTTTCAGGTGCTCAGGCTTAGCCATGAACATTTTCAAGAGCTCTCTCTTCCCGTTTAACATAGACAGTCGTGAGCTCAATTGGATTGAGCAGGAGATCGGTTGTCGTCAAGGCAAGCTCCCATCTATGTACCTTGGCATTCCCCTTCAGACGAAGGATGTAACAGAGGAACAATGTCGACATTTAATTCTGCGGTCTTCCCAAAAACTTGCTCTTTGGAAGAAACGATGCCTCTCTGCTGCAGGCCGTCTCAGCTTAATTAAGCACGCCCTTTCGTTGTTGCCATCATACTGGAGCTTGGTGGTTAAACTCCCGGTCACTATTTGTAACCAACTGAATAAAATGGCGGCTGAATTTCTATGGGGTGATATGGCTGACCATAAGAGCGTCCACCACATTAAATGGTCCACCTTATGTCTTCCCCTTCTAGAGGGAGGTGTTGGTCTCCGAGATATCAGAGAAACGAATCTGGCCAATATGGCCTACCTTGTATATCGGGCGTCACTACAGTCTTCCCCTTGGGCCGTCCTGATTAAAGGTCGGTACTGTGAGCGTAAAGGGTTTCTAGCTAGCAGTGTTAGTGGTAAAAGAGTATCTAATGTCTGGCATAGAGCATTGCAGTGCTGGCGTAAGGTTATTGAAAACGTTGGTTGGAAGATCGGTAATGGCGAGCTAGCAAAGTTTTGGACTGATCATTGGGGCGCAGATCACCTAATGGATAAGATTCCCGCCTCTCACTTTCATCTTATTCAGGATACTATTACTTGCTCGGTCAAAGAGCTCTTGGAGGAGAATGGGGAGGCTGTGGTGGATTACTTGGCCAAACTCAACATCTTCTTCCCTTGTCCCCCCATTCAGGTTGATCAGCCAGACGTTATGGTCTGAAGGAATGGCGAGAATGGTGAGTTTAATCGGCATGAAATTTGGCAACGGTTCCCAAAGAAAGGTCATTTCAACAAGGATTATGAGCTAGTTTGGAAAGGGAGACGACTTCCAAGGGCATCTGGGACTGTTTATGTCGGTGTCTCAGGGCGGCTTCCTACGGATGCGTTAGTGCAACATCAGAGATATTCTCTTGCGTCTCAGTGCTATGTTTGCAAGCAGGCGACTGAAGACATCAAACACCTTTTCTACGACTGTAAGGGAGCTCGGTCTCTCTGGTCATTTATCTATGGCAAATTTGGGAGGGCGTCTCCATGGCGCATGAGTCCCTCTAACATCATGGACGGACTTAGCAGCTGGCACAAGAAAGGGTTCCAAGACAAATCACTTGATAAATGCTAGAAAGATAGTTTTCATATGACGGTTTGGTTTATTTGGAAGACTAGAAATCAATTTAAGCATAACGGGCTGGTTACAAATAAGAAACTTATCAACCAGTTTTGGTCTTACTCAAGTGAGTATTGGTGGAACTTTCAGTGGAATGACCAACGGTCCAAGAACATCCGCAGCTGGATTCGATCGGGGATCCTCTGGAGTAATGGAGTCCGTTTTGAAGATAAGTGGGTTGAAATTAGCATCACTTCCTGGTATAAGCAGGGCAGAAAAGGAGTGGCAGGCTTCATCCGAGATGGTCCAGGACAGGTTCGGTTTGGTGTTGCATGCTGGTTTGAGCTTAGTCCCGGGTGGCCGGAGACTCAGATTCTTAATGAATGCCTCGGCCACTTGGTGAACGTTGCTGATAATATGGGGCACATCTGCCTTCTTGCCAACGATGGTGACTGGAAGAACTACATCCTCAGTCACAGAGGGTGCAGGTTAGACCTATTCGGAAACCGGGTGCTGAGCAATAGCTACATTGACATAATTAAAGTTTGCAAGGGATGGCCGCTAGTTGAAGGCGTTAACCTTTTGATGATCACTCTAGATAATGGTTTGTATACAACTTGGAATCCTCAGGAATCCTTGTGAAATCATTTCACAGTGTTTAGTTTAGTTTCCTTCTGAGGTGAGGTCCTGCGTGGGCCCATTTTTTGTCTGTACATATTATATCATTTTGTTGAAATAAAAGGCTGGGGCCTATCCCCCAAGCAGCCATTGTCCGGAAGAAATCCTTGATAATCGAAAAGCTTTAGACAACTACGATCCACTTCTATAAACTTAATTTTCGGGACTTCTTTGAACAGATTAGTGCTTTTAATTTTGTTAGTTCAATAACCCTATTCATATGGTAAAGATATTGTGACTGCAATGACAAGTATTACAAATCGTTTAAATTTTCCTTCTTTCAAAGAATAAAAGAAAGGAAATACCTTTGAATTTCGCGAAACGTCAACTAAGTTTGAGCAATTCAAACTATTTTCATTTTGGATCTGTTGCCACCTTAGCGCAAACACTATTCTAAAACAAAATCCAACAGATAAATGCCATTTACACGTTGATTCGTCAGTTTCCGAAGCTACTAAGCATATAAAAGCACCAAGCACTGTCATTTTCTCGATACGCATCTTTCCGAAAAGACAATTTAATGTTTTACAGTACATGTATTACTGTCATTATTTACCTTAATGCATTCATTGCTATACCGGAAGCAGTAAGAGCAGCTGATTAAGCAGTAATTTAACAAAATTGTCGGCACAACATTGAGAGTTCAAATGCAGGGAATGGTTTGAAAAAACAAATAAATGGTTAAATTTTAGTTGACTGATGCACCACTCTCCACTTAGGCTTTGAAGCAGTCTTGAAACCCGAAAGTGTTACGGCTCCGCTTGATACCTGAACTATAGAGAGGGTTTAAAAAAAAAAAAGAAAGAAAAAAAAAATGAAAGAAAATATGCATGTAATTATTCGGTTTCTACTCGGGGATGGATCCAAACTTTACAAAGTCCAGTCTAATGCCATCTGATTCATTTGAACAATCGCACCTTAAATTATGCGTATTGACCAATTTTAATTGTTTTAATTTTTTTTCAAAAAACTAAATAATTTTTATCTGTATATTAATCTTCTCAACAATAGACATGGATTCCACGGTTCAATGAGGATCTTTATCTTAATTTTGAAAAAGATCCATGCTGCTAGCCAATAGTGAAAATAAGTTCACGATTTCAAGTGCCAAATTGGGATTTCATTCCTTGGATTGCAATGCCACCGCAGGATGTGTGATTCTAATCCATAGAAAAAAATTTCGGCATTAGAGCTTACAGCATGTCCCCTTTATTTTGTCTCTCTTCATCTACCTTTCTCTTTTTTTCTCGACTTCATGCATCTTGTCGTGGTTTCTCCTGTGTGCATTGTCTCCTTCCTCTCTCTGTACTATTTAGTATCATATCTGAAATTATGAACAATTTTGAAGGACTTACAAATGAAGTTGTTAAGTAGTTGGTTATTTTGGTTCTTAGTTTTTGTTTTGAGAAGGAATCGGTTGAGATCCATTAGACTGAGGGTTTGAACTTCGCCGTAACTGTAATGGAGGTGGAGACTGTAACATTCAATTTTGAAAAGTTTAGTCATGTATCTAATATTGTAAAGAATTTCATAAAAAAAATTGTTAAGTGGTTGGTTGTGTTAAGCGTTAGCTATCTTTTTGAAAGCTAAAATCAAAACTGTTACCATTGGATTGGGATCCGCTAAGATCCAAGATCGAGAAGTCAAACCTAATGTGACAGTGGATCGAGTCATTACTCTCTCTCTTTCACTTCAAATGAAAGGGGCTCTTTCACAAACATTAGATATCATCTCTCCTACTTTCAAATGAAAGGGGCTCTTTCACAAACATTAGGAACCATCTCTCGTACTTCAAATGGAAGGAGCTCTTTCACAAAGATGAGAAACCACCGGCAGCGACGATTTCCGTCGCATTGTCCGCACTCTCTCTCTCTCACGCACGCATTGAAGGCTTGGCTGCCGAGGGCTCGTGACAAAGGCCGTTTCTTTTTTCTTCTACTGGTTTTGATTTTGATCATAACATAACCCTTTTTCCCCATCCACAACGGTCTACCCCTCTACAACAACCTCCACTCGATCACCTATGTTCTCCATTTGCAAGGGATGGCCTTTCCTCTGTGTGTTGTGTGTGTGTGCACGATGGTCGCGGTCCGGCGGAAGCAGTCGAGTGCCTTTCACAGCACGGTGGGCACGATGGTGGCGGAAGCAGTCGAGTGCCTTCCACAGCACGGTGGGCACGATGGTGGCGGAAGCAGTCGAGTGCCTTTCACAGCATGGTGGGAGGAGCCAGTAGGCCTCCTCTCGCAGCACGGTGGTGGGGGACCTTGCTGGGGGACACCCGATTGAGGCCTCCCCCTTGTTGGCCTTGTTTTTGGATGGCCAATTGAAGAGGCAGCAAAAATACGCCGATATTTCCCTGAAACGCTCAAATCGGACAAAAGTTCGGCCGAAGCGCATCGAGTCGGCCGTTGCGTTTTTTATCCTATTTTATTCTTTCGTCAAGAATCCATAGACTCTGGGCGGACGCAGCTTCGCCGTCGTTGTTGACCAGCCGCTTGCCTATTATTAAAGGACCGCAGACGTTGCGCCCTTTTTCTTCGGAAAAATCATCTTTGGTCCGAAATGGGCGTCGGACGCTCATCACAACCACCGTCGTCGGTGAATTTTGCACCATCCTTCGACCCAGCGAAGCCATCTGTACCCATCTCGTTCCCGATCAAGACTCTTGAGGAACTTGAGCAGCGGACGTACTTCGACTCTTTTCACTTCCCCTTCAACAGGGCCAGCGTTCCGCTGCCCTCCTACGCGATTCATGGCTGGCAGGAGAGGAAGCGGAAGCTGCTCGTCTGCCACGACATGGCCGGTGGTTACTTGGACGACAAGTGGGTTCAGGGGAACCAAAATGACGGTGCTTATACCATATGGCATTGGTACTTAATGGACGTATTTGTTTATTTTTCTCATAATCTCGTCACCCTGCCGCCCCCATGTTGGATTAACACAGCCCACAGTCACGGGGTCAAGGTATGCTCTGTTTCTTTTGATTCTTTCTTTTCTCATTTTGGTTTGTGGTTCGGAGATCATTTTTAGACGATGAAGAAGAATTACGTGTTATTTGTTGGGTTTGTTTTTTTTTGGTGTATTGTTGTGGTTGAAGGAGTTGAGATGATGCGCATAGACTCCTTTATTTGGTTATTATCTACTTTTTCTTGTTCGTGGCTCTGACGTTCGTTATGGACAAAAAAGAAGATCACAGCTCCGTTCATCTTTCCTAAGTGGGGCATGTATTTCCTTGGCATCCTTTATTTTGCATTTGAGATGATCACGGGGCAAATGTTATGTGCCTTAGTTTCTTTTCTCTTCTATTTACTGGACATGTTCATTGAACCCACATGCATTCTTACGGTTAGATATTTGCTAAGCATGTGTGTCACCACAGTTCTTTTTTCTTTGTCACTACATCTGTCAGTACTAGCATCTGCGTCCTTTGTCTCTGAGGCCCTTTCTCTTTCTCCTTTATGTCATCTTTGAAACTCTTGAATATTGGATGAAGAAGGGGACGAGAGAGAGAGAGAGAGAGAGAGAGAGAGAGAGAGAGAGAACACTTTCTTGCTTCTTCACGTGACCCCTAATCTCATATTAAAAGAGATTAGGGTTGGTAACTTACCAATTACAAAATCAGTCCACTAAATATAAGAAAATATTTAAAGAGCTGCTATTCAACTTTTTAATATTGCAGAAACACTCTTTAACACTCTCCCTCAAGCTGGAGCATAGATATCAATCATGCTCAGCTTGTTACAACCTCTCAGGAACTCGCCTATGGGAAGAGCCTTGGTGAACATATCAGCTGCCTGATCTTCAGAGGAGACATGTTATCACGATTATTAAGGAAGAACTTGATTTAGGGCTTGTATCACCGTTAGGTGAAGTTATACAAAACAGGAAAGTACTTTTACAGGATTGTTAGCAATACAGGTAGCCGCCTTGTTGTCACAATACATCTTCATTGGGAGATTTACTGAAACACCCAACTCTAAAAGTAATGATCTGACCCATGACATTTCAGCCGCAATTTGAGCCATAGCTCTATATTCCGACTCAGCACTAGATCGAGCCACCACATTCTGCTTCTTGCTCCTCCAAGAAATAAGATTACCTCCCACAAAGACACAAAAACCTGTAGTAGACTTTCTGTCATCTACAGATCCTGCATAATCAGCATCACTATATGCTTCAATGTCAACACCTTCTCCCTTTTTGAACCATAACCCCTTTCTTGGGGCTGATTTCAGGTATCTGACAACCATTAGAGCAGCGTCCCAATGAACTTTCCTAGGTTTCTCCATGAATTGACTTAGTTTATTCACAGCAAAGCTAATGTCAGGGCGAGTGACAGTCAAATATAGCAGTTTTCCTATTAGAGATCTGTAAGATTTATAGTCAAAAGGCTCTGATTCATCATCATGTATATGAATGCGAGAGTTCATGGGAAGAGTTGCAGGTTTAGCTCCCAATAATCCTGTTTCTTGCAGAAGATCCAAAGCATATTTTCTCTGAGATACCACAACTTCTTTACTACTACGGGCCACCTCGATACCAAGAAAATAACGGAGTTGTCCAAGGTCTTTTGTGACAAAGTGTTTCTGAAGAAACTCCTTTGTCTGAGAATAATATCATCAACATAAACAATTAATATCACTATACCAGATGTACCTTGCTTGATAAACAATGAGTGATCAAGTTGAGACTGACGAAAGCCACATTTAGATAAGACCTCAGAAAACTTATGAAACCATGCACGAGGACTCTGTTTAAGCCCATAAATAGCCTTCTTTAATTTGCATACCTTGGAACACTCCCCCTGTCTCTCAAAACCAGGTGGTTGCTGCATATAGACAGTTTCAGAGAGATCTCCATATAGAAAAGCATTTTTCACGTCCAACTGAAATAAAGGCCATTGTCGCTGGACAACAAGAGATATAATAAGTCGAATAGAGCCCAATCGAGCCACGGGTGAAAAGGTCTCAAAGAAATCGACACCATAAGTCTGTGTATATCCTTTAGCGACAAGACGTGCCTTGAACCGTTCAACTGAACCATCATAATGATACTTGATGGTGAACACCCACTTGGAGCCAACCACATCACAATGCTTTGGTGGATCCACCAATTCCCAAGTCTCTCGAGAGATAAGAGCATCCATTTCCTCCTGCATGGCATGCCGCCACCGTGAATCTAATAGGGCTTGATGGTGAGAAGAAGGGATCATGTGACTAGACAGAGCTCGATCAAACTGCACCAAACTTGTACTCAAATGGTCAGTAGTGACAGAATTAGAAATCGGGTGTAGTGT